>PVIW01008821.1:0-22219 GCA_004026585.1 Noctilio leporinus
CCACCTCCCCCCAACCCCTTTCCCCCTGACCACTGAAGGCCTATTCCTTGTATTCATATACTTGGTTCTGTTTTGTTTGTTGTTAGTTTTGCTCATTATTGCCCCGTAATGGGTAAGATCATATGATATTTGTCCTTCACTGACTGGCTTATTTCACTAAGCATAATACTCTCCAGTTCCAACCATGTTGTTGCAAAGGGTACAAGTTCCTTCTTTCTTTCTGCTATATAGAATTCCATTGTGGCACCATCTTCTTCACCCTGCAAAGCTGCTATGAGGACTGAGGAAGACATGCAAGATGTTGACATACATCGGTACCTGGCAAACACACTCCCTCCAGAAATGCCCTGACATGATCCCAATTGTCCAAGGAAGCAAGGACGTGATCAGAAATGCCCAACATGGGAAGTCAAGGAGTTGGAGGGGATACAGAGAGGGCAAAGAGTGCAGAGGGAAGTTGCCCTCAGGGCCCTCTCAGGTACCCAAATCTGACAATGGCACAGAGATAGTTGTGAGGGATCCTAGACACCCTGCATGATAATGGCTCCCTGTGTGGATTTGCATGGTGCCTGCTGAGGCCACACTTCCTGGAGCTGCTTCCATGGCAGGGTGCTGAGCCATCCATCCCCAGGCCCCTCCTTGTCTAGGGCAGTCCACACTTACAAGCACCTTTCCTTCAGCCTCCTGCTGGCCTAGCCCAGACTTCTCAGGTGGCAGTCTGTGATCTGCAGTCTTGCTTCCTGGTCCTCCATAAGGTATCCTCTCCAGCTCACGGTTCACAGTGGCTCCCTCTCTTTCATACTTCTAGTCTAGTTCTCCTGGTCTCTGCCTCTTGATGGACCTGGAACTGATACCTTCATGCCCAAGTCACACCATTACCATACTGTACGGAGTCTCTTGGACCTGAGCAGCAGAATTGAATGGTGGAGCTGGGAGGTCTAGCAGGTTACCCTGCTCAGCAGATAATCTGGTGTTGCCCCTCCCTAAGGTTGTATTTACTAAGTAAAGTGGATTTTTATTTTGAGGGACTTTTTGTTTTTTTGTTTTTGTTTTTGTTTTTTAATTTTTTGTTTTTTGCTAAAGCAAGTCTGCAACCATTACTATAGCTCAAGGTCACTATGGGGTGAGCTTCAAGCAGGAATTCCCCCTAGAGATGCTGAAACCATGGCTAAAGGGAGAGACCATATGACAATAACACAAGTGACATTTGGCATATCCCCTTTAGGGTCTTACCACATAAGTCCCCTGTGTGGCTGGTGACACTGCCCCATACAGATGGGGGAGTGAGCCTCTGAACCTGAGGGCCAACCCCAGTACCACTGGAGGCTCCTGCGCCCCAGCAGCCCTGGCCATAGAGCACAGCACAGAAAGTTGAGGACTCTCCTCCTGGATACAGGCTGCCAAATTTCCAGGCATTTGTAAAGAAAACCAAGAGGTCCCTGGGGTTTTCAGCACCTTTCTGGGAAATTACAGTTAGAAGAAAGTCCTACCCAGCCCAGCCCTGGCCCTCTGGCTTGACTGAGGTGGAAGTGGCACAGATGGAAGTGTGTAGAGATACAGGAAAATCCTCCCAATGTCACTGACCTGCCACAGGCCCCTCCCAGGAGCCCACACCTGCCTGTACCATCAATTCACTCACTTTCACTGATTTTGATGTCCTCATTCCCCTAGTTAGCCACATGCTCAGTTTTGCTTCTTCTTGCCCCCATCTACTGCCACTGCTCTTGCCTCACTTATCACTCTGAACCCAGACCCCTCCAGGGATGTTCTGGACAGTAATGCAGGCAGACTCCAGTGCAGATGCAGTACCAAGCTGCACCTTTGCTTAGTTTGACCAAAGGCTAAGAAGAATCTGGATGCACCTGCTATCCTCATCTTCTCTTACACTGTAAGCTGCTGGGGTCAGGGGCTGCTCCTCACGGAGCCTCCTGACTCCTGCAATATCACTTGGGGGTGCTCAGCATGCCCTTTAGACTGAATGTCTAGGATTTAAAAATCACAACTTAGTCACATTTACTTGTTACAATAACTCCTGTAAGGAGTGCTGCTGGCCCATTATACAGGAGTGAAAACTGAGGTCTGAGATATGAAGCTGTCTGCCCAAGGCACAGGACACAGGTCACATCAAACCAAAGCCCAGACTCCTACCTCAGAGGCCCTTAGTGCCTGGGGCTGAGGGTAGGAGAGAGGGTCAGTCTCTGGCTCAGGACCACTAGGTGGTAGGTGTGTGACCATTCCCTGTCACCCTTGGCTCCTCTGGGAAGACAGCTCTGATTCCTAGCTCCGCCTACCTGCTGATCACCCCTAGTAAAGTCAGCACTGAGTGGGACAGGGGCATGAGCACAGTCTGAGCTCCTCTCTGAAACCCTCCATTCCTCCTATGTTTGCCAAGCAGCACTAAAAGCTGCCCCATGCATCTGAATTATGAAGGTTCTTTCCAACCTTCCATCCTTCTCCCCTTTCTCCACACCCTTGAGATTTCTGTCAGTATTTTTTTTTTTTTTTTGCATTGTAATATACTTTATGTAATGAAACAAAGAGCACAACACATTACATTGAGGGGATGAGAGACCCGGTGGCAGACAGTATGTAAAGCGTTTTATGTGGCATATTTTTTATTTTTATTTTTTAATTTAATTTAATTTTTTAAATTTTTTTAAAAAGATTTTATTTCATTATTTTTTTAGAAAGAAGGGAAGGGAGAGAGGCAGAGAGGGAGAAAGACATCAGTGTATGGTTGTGTTTCACCTGCCTCCAGCCACAGACCTGACTGGAGACCTGGTTTGCAACCTAGTTATGTACCCTGGCTGGGGAATCGAACCTGTGACCTTTGGGTTCGCAGGCCGGCACCTTAACCACTATGCTACCAGCCAGGGCTTCTGTCAGTATTTTTTTAATGTAGTGTCTATATACTGGGCCCCTACTTGGAGGAAGCACTGTTTAGGAGTCTGCTCCTGAGGTGACCCAGAGTTGACCTGACTGCAGGGAGCCTACTGCCAAGAACTATCCTGGCCACACAGGCTAGGCCTACTACACAGTGCTCCCCACACACAGCCAGATGGGATGGGGCTTACCCACTCCTGCACCTGAAACATGATAGGCTGAGCACATGTAGGCCTGAGACTGGGAGCCCAGGTGAGGCCTCCAATAATATACAGCATTACCTTGCCTTAGAACATAGTTACAGGCTGCCCAGGGCACGGGCTCCCAAGGATCAGACCCCAGGATAAGGCTCAGGGTCCAGGCATACAGCAGGCTGGAGGCAGGACAGGGAGGCCTTCACCTCCAGTGGGGTGGGGCTAAGGTGGGCAGGGGCAGAGGAGGGAAGGAGGGTGGCATCCATGGTGAAATGGAAACCACTAGAGAGTCATTGTGGGTGACAAGAGAAGAGATTGATGGGAAAAGGCATGATGGGCAGCAGGCTGGGGTCTCCCTGGACAATGAACACTGCTCTGTAGGTAAACAAATGAAGTACAGTTTTACAGCATCAGATGTACCCTCCTACAAGTGAGACTTCCCCCGGATTATGAAGGTTCAGGGGCTCCTACCCCATGTATTACTTAGAGGCTAAGTCTGCCCACATCCACTTGGGACCCACTAACTTGCTCCTTGTACTTCATGAGGAGTCCTGCTGTGCCCTGGGTCAGGTAAGGAAAGGGCAGGCTAGGCCTTGTGAGCAGACAGAGCCTTTAGACTTTAAAAAGACTCAGTGACCTCACTGAACCTCATGGGAGGCTGTCTACTCCTCTCAAAGACCTCCCCAACCACCTGCCAGGTCTGACTCTGACTTGTCCCATCGCCAAGTGGAAGGAGGATAACCAGACTGTGTTCTCCATGGCTACACCACTGAGCCTGCCTTTCTTGCTGAGACATTCAGCACCCTGTGGTCAGGGCACCTGGCTGATGGGCAAACCAGAAAGACCATGCTAGGGTTGGGGTCTCAGCCTCTCCAACATCACTCCCAGAGCCTAGATCCACAGCTGTCTCTGCAGCTGCCCTACCCAGGGTCCTCCTCACAAGGAGTTTGAGAGCCCCAGCCTGTCCTACTGTTCACTCTGCTCCCTTCCCAAAGCTTCAGAAATGCACAAACAAATACTATTGTAAAGACATCAATTTAACACTTATTTTTTAATAGAATTATTATTTTTTTAAAGATTTTATTTATTTTTTAGAGGGAGGGGAAGGGAGGGAAAAAGAGAAAGAGAAACATCAATGTGGTTGACTCTTGTGCACCCCCAACTGGGGACCTGGCCTGCAACCCAGGTATGTGCCCTGACTAGGAATCAAATTGGTGACTCCAGTTTGAGGCCAGGACTCAATCCACTGAATCATACCAACCAGGGCTTAACTTGTTATTTAAAGATAACTATCTCTCCTTATACTTCTGGGGGAGGGGGAACTTGGAACCCCCACATTATGCACTTGCTCATGCAGGCCAAGGCTTATGTCTGCCTGATGAAAAAGGCTAGGGCTCTGGGGATGGCCAAAGGATCTGAGTCCTGGTTCTGACCCTTACTGCTACATGACTTTGATGGGTTTCTCAGCTTCTCTGAGTACACTTTGTGCTTCTGTAGAATTGGAGAAGAGCCTTGTCTTAGGGGCTCTGTGAGAATAAAAAGGTCTCATATGAAAGCTACTCTGAAGCCCTTACCTCTCATTCCTGCCAAAGTCAGGGATTCTTTGTCAAGAGATCCATTCAAAGAAGGTCTCCCAGGTATAATTTTTCTCTAATGCAGTGGCTCCTGTCCCAGTGTTGTTTTGCCCCAGGTAGGGAGAGAGTTGCCAGCAAGATAGCCAATCTCTGAGTATCCTAGGAACCCTTCCAAGGTCCCAAGCTCCTAAATGCCAATTACTGGAAGTCTAATTCATCCATGCTCTGAGTAGCTGGGTTCATTGACACCCTAGTTATTGGGCAAGTGTGTTTCAGGGTGACAGACAGGTGTGGTCTGGGAAGTGAGCTTCCCCATGTCTTGGGTCTGTGCCAGCCACCAGTGTTGTTTGTTTTTTAATTTTGTTTGTTTGTTTTTACTAAAGCAAGTCTGGAAGGGTCACTATGGGGTGAGTCTCAAGCAGGAATTCTCTCTGGAGACCCTGAAATCATGGCTAAAGGGAGGGGCCATATGAGCAATGATATAAGTGACACTTGGCATGTCCCATTTGGGGTCTTACCGCATGAGAGGGTTTTAGGTAAAGGGTGGGACCACAGCCCCTGAGGGTCATCCCAAGAGAGTAGTTCCCAGTCTAGGGGAGATTTCTGCCCCAAAATTCTGTAACTCATGCTGAGAGTTACTGAAAGCCACTGGGAAATTCTCTAGGGGCCAAAGCAAATATGCTAAAAAAAAAATAAGATCCTGTTTTATGCTAAACTCAAGGTTCTTGCACTGTGGCCCCACTGGTGGTCAGATACATACCAGGCCCAAGTGTGGTGAGTATACATGTCCCAACTCAACAATGTTCTGGGCTTACCCTGGTGGATCAGCATTGCGAAGTGGGCTTGGCACTCAAAAGGGCTTAATGGGCCCAAAAATGCAGGCTGTGGTCTGGGAAAGTGCCAGAACCAAAAGAAAGGTTCTTATTCTTATCCAGGCCTGAAACTTTGGGCTGTCTGGTCTTGAGAACTGGTTCTCAGACTTTATTGGGCATTAGAATCCCCTGGAAAACTTATTAAAACATATTGTGGCCCCTCCCCAGTGTCTGATTCAGAATGTCTGGAGTGGGGCCTGGGAATCTGCTTTTCAAACCAGGTCTCAATGGGTGCTGATGCTGCTAGTGCTAGGACCCAGCTTTAAGAATCACTGATGTGACCCTGGCTGGTGGCACAGTGGATAAGGCACTGCCCTTTGAACCCAAAGGTCACTGGTTCGATTCCCAGCCAGGGCATGTAACCATTGCAAGCCAGGTCTCCAGCCAGGTCTGTAGCTGGAGGCAGGTGAATGGCAACCACACATTGATGTCTCTTTCCCTCTAAGCCTCTTTCCCTTACCCTCTCTCTAAAAATAATAAAATCTTTTTAAAAGTAAAATGGCAACAAACTCAAAAAAAAAGAATCACTGATGTAAATTCACAGCTACATGAGGATCTGAGAAGCAGGAGTAAGGAGGCACTGGGCATAGAGCCAGAGCCCCACCTGGCCCAGCCCACAGCTGCCTCAGGGTCAGCTGGAGCCCAGGACAGGTTGGGCAAGGCTAGGAAGCAGGTGGTTCAAGATGAAGGCCACACTACTGGGAAGAACAGCCCAGGCTTCAGGGAAGGCATTCTCAGCTGATTGCACCTTTGTCTAGTATTGCCATGTACTCTTGGACAGGAGGTCCTGGGAGCTTCAAGAAACTTACTTTTTCCTGCCTCTATCCATTGCTCTGCTGCTATCCTCAACACTTCACCTAAGGTGACACTCCCTAGGCCCCAGTTATTGGTCCCACAACTCTGGGCTTCCCCACCACAGTGTTGAATCAGATGTGCATCAGGCCAGGAAACCCCTTGTTTGGCCACCTCTGTAACCTCAGCACATTTTTTTTTTTTAAGATAGACAGTATCTGGCAGCTCACTCATTCAACAAATATGGCTAGGTGCCAGGTGAAAAAGGAGGGGAGGGCAGAGAGGGCTGCCAGTATGCTTGGAACCCTTCATTCATGCACCACTAAACCCTAGCTGTTGGTAACCCTACTCTGAGCCAGGCATTTCACAGGTGCAGAGTGTGCAGGTCAAGGCTGGGCTGCAATGGGCCTCCCTTAAAAAGAGGGGCAGGTGGACCCCTGGGTGTGCAGTCTGCCCCTAGTGGGTTCTTCTGACCAATGAAGTCAGAGACCCTGTGCTTATTACCCCTGACCTACCCCACCATCAACCCACCTGCAAGGGATTTCTCCAGACCCTGAAGGAGGTACTGCAGGACTGGAGTAGAGCTCAGATCCCCCAAAGTCAGCATGAATGGGACAGGGTGCTGAGCTGGGGACCAGAGTTCAAGGACCTACCAGGCTCACCCTACCTTATTGCCCTGCTTCTGCCTGTGTCTGGGGAGACTGCATCAGACCAGCTCCCAAGCACTTCTTTATCACATGTTTCTACCTCCTTAGGCCCTTCATTGTGAATACTCAGCTTCTATCTGTACACCATATATGCCCTGCCTCCCCCACTGCTTTGGGTCCACCATCTCCTACAACTGTGAACTCTGACATCTCATGGAAGTGCCACTTTTCAGACACTCCCTAACATGCTCAATTACACAGAGGCATCTCTTTGGTTTCAACCACTTGTGAGCCTGTTGGAGCCTTCAGTGTCCTCTCCCACCCTCTTTCCCAATGCATAGATGGCTCACATCCATGACACCCATGGACAGAGAGAACAGACAGCTGGGATGCACTTCACCCCACATCCCAGGCAGTCTCACTTCATGCATACTCTTCACCAGCCTTCCAAATACACAGGAATTTCTGCTATAACAAGATGAAGTATTCTGGGGGAGAAGCCTCAGTTGCTGTATCATTCCTCAATATATCAGGACTGATGAGAAAACCAGGTTAGGTCTGACACCCCAATGAGTGCAATGTCATAACCAGGAACTGGTCAGCGGCAGTGGCAACCACAGTAAATACCAGTACAGTTAACAAGGCCTGCAAAGTCCTAGCAGATAAAGAAATACTATAGTAAATATAGGGATGTGCCTGGAAAAATGGTAAAGGCAACTTGATAAAAAGGAGTGTGGTTGGGAGAGGCTGAGTTGTGGAGACAAGTGCAAATTGCAAAGGTCAGAGGGAGCCATATGTTGGCAAAGAAAAAAATTAAGCACTTACCCTGCTTTGGTAAATGAAATGATTTCAGGGAAACCAAACAGCCCTAGTTGATGAGGGAACATTCTTAACAGAATAATTCCACAGATGCATTTGAAGAAAATGACAGAATATCAATAGAAAGAAAACCCTGGATGCCATACTTGACTCAGACAGTGGTTATCAATAGTTGAAACTGTTGGAAGGACAGGTGAACAAACACCAGAAAATGAGGGTCTATCCTTCCACATTCACACCTATGGCAATAATACCTGACTCGGTAGATGCCTGCTGCAATGCCATGTCAAGAACACAGTTAGCACCACAAAGCATTCTTGCCAAAATGGCATAAACCTTGTAAAATGAAGTTGTTTGAGCCAAATTCCAGCTTAGAGGAAATACTGGGAGTGGAGGAGCTAAATGACATTGTGAGAAAGCAAACACACAAGTGTTGAAATAGAACAGTCTACAGACAACTGAGCAAGTTTCTTCAACAAGCCAATGGCTTTAAACAAACAAACAACAAAAGGTGGTGGGGGAAGAAGGGGCTGCTTGAGATGAAAAAGTCTTAAGAACAATAAAAAGCAGATGCCACATATGGATTTAATTTGGTTACTAATTTTACAAACCAACTGTAAAAAGGCATTTTCAAGATGAGAAAACTGAATACATACGGGATGTTAGATGACAGCAAGAAATTGCTGTTAATTTTGTGAAGTGTGATAAGTGTGATAATGATTGTATGGTTTTATTTGAAAATGGTCTGGTTTGTTTTAGAGATTCACATTGGAATATACAGGGGCAAGTTACTAAGATCATGGATTTGGTTTTAATACTTCAGCTGAAAGGAAAAAGAATAAGAGCAAAGGAAAAGAAAACAAAGCGAAAGGGAAGAGGGAGAAAAAAATTATTAAGTGAAGCAAGCTGGTAAGATCTTAATTGCTGAATCTGGATACTGAGAATATGGGGATTTGTGACTCTATTCTCTTTACCTTTCAATGCAGTTGAAAATCTTCATAACAATTAAGTTTAAAATAGGTATCAGCACATAAATATACATTCAGAGCACAAAGCAAACAAGAAAATCCAGAAATAACATCAAACACATAAGGCAGCTTAGTATATGATAATGGTAATGTTTCATATCCATGAAGAAAAGGTAATCATTTATTGAGTAGTGTTGGACAAATGGGTGGTAATCTGGAAAAAAATGCAGTTTGAGTCCTACCACATGGATCGAATATTCACATTTGAAAAATGAAACTGGCCCTGGCTGGTAGCACAGTGGACAAGGCGCCAGCCTGCGAACCCAAAGTTCGTAGGTTCGATTCCCCAGCCAGGGCACATGACAGGGTTGCAAACCAGGTCTCCAGTCAGGTCTGTGGCTGGAGGCAGGTGAAAAGCAACCATATATTGATATCTCTTTCCCTCTCTGCCTCTCTTCCTTCCCCTCTTTCTAAAAATAATGAAATAAAATCTTAAAAAAAAAAAAAAAATGAAACCATAAGCCTATGAGAAGCAAACAAGAGCATTTCTTTGTAGTTTCTGAATAGAAAGGCCCCATGAAATTACTGGTAGGCAATCATTTGTGACCTACTGAAACAGTAATTTCACAGGGTTCAAACTTAATATGTACATTACAATGCCATAAAAAAAATCATGTTCTGACTACATAACTTTTTTAAAATCATGCAAAAATCACAAAAATTCCACAATGAACATACAATAAATTTGGAGAAAGATGTGTGGCTCATACTTCAAAGTATCTGTTTCCTTAATATATAACTTATATGAATCAAAAAAAAATAGCATAAACCTAACAGAAATAGTGTTAATCCAAACACCAGTTCACAAAGGGAAATACAGGTAGATCCTACATATACGAAAAGATGCTTGATCTCATTCACAGTAAAAGAAATGCTAATAAAATTGCAACAAGATAACCATTTCTCACCCACCAATTTGGCAAAAACAAGGGGATGGAGAAACAGGTGCTCACATACTTTGACAACAGGATAAATTAGTATGGCTATGAAGGACATTTTGGCAAAGTCTATCAAATTCACAAATGCACCTTCATTTCACCTTGCAATTCTACTCCCAGGAATTTATCCTACCAATATACTTGCATGTGAGCAAAATGATACATGTACAAGAACGCTCACTGAAATGAGAGTGAACAGAGACTGAACAGCAACCTTTCAGTGTCTGGATGAATGAATTTTGAAATATCCATCAGTGGGAAACTACACAGGTGTTAAAAACAGCAAGACCACTCTATGTGCACTAAGATGGGGCTCCAAAATGTGCTGTGAAGAGAAACAAAGTGAGGCAGATGGCCTGTGATATGTTGCTGTCACTGCATAACCAAGACTAATGCACTGCACACATGTATGAACAAAAAATGTCAGGAGAGTACTCAGAAACATAACCACAGTGTCTGCTCTGAGAGAAGACAGGAGCTTGCAGAGATTGAGGGAGATATAGGGATGGAAGGAGACATGCTCAACGTGATCTCTTTTTACTATTTGAAATAAAATAAATACAATACCAAGATTTGTAAATTAAGGTGGGACAAGGGAGATCTCCATACCAGGGAAAGAAAGAGCTGGGGCAGAGGAAAAGGGAAGAAGATGAGAAAGAAGGCAAGGTGCAGTGGATCACTCAGAGTGGCCTTCCCAGTGTCCCCATCCACATAGCCACATACAGACCATGCCTCTCTTTGGGCTTCCCAGAGCTCCCCAAACTCTATGCTATTCCTTCTATCTCAGCCCCTTTTCCCAAGCAGCATGCACCAGGCTCTCTCCTGGAGGAGGTGCTGGACATAGTTGGTGTGGTAGGTCAGGTGTCCCTCAGCTGAAGCCATCTGCATGTGGTCATGGATGAGCCATAGGTGGTCTGAGACCACAGCCAAGCCACAGTCCACTGGCTCACCCCAGGGGGCCACATCATTAGTGACCCATAGTTGTTGCCTACCCTGGCCCTAGTCCCTGGCTTTCTTTGGGTTTCCAGACACACCAGCATTTTCCATCTCAGGGCATGAGGCTAGCTGTTCCCTCTGTAGAGTCCCCTGCCTCCAGATGTCACTATGATTTTCTGCTTCCTCCATCCTTCAGGATCCTGCTCAAGCTCTGCCTTCCCAGTGAGCCTGGACTAAGCTCTCTATTCTAAACTCACCTTGAGCCTGGCATGCAGGTTCTTCACCTGCACCTCAAGGAATGGGATGATGAGCACACATGTCCCCATGTTCTCCTGGTTGTTCAATAGCTTTGCCTGAATCTGTCTCAGGAGAGGGATGAGCAATGCCTCACAGTGTGGGTTTCACACAGTTCCAAAGGTTACTGTGATGTATTAATGATAAGGGGCAGGCTTTGGCTATCTAGCCTCAGGCAGGGTTCTTAGGGAAACTTGTCACTACATGGGTGACCATTTTCACACTCACTTTGGACCACCTGGTGCCTAATTGCCTCTATATCTGCTTCCCACCATGGGCACCTGAGTGTCACCCATCCTCCAAGCCTCAGCCCCACCTCTGTCCTATTTGGCCTGCCAGCACCTGTGAAGGGATGTTCTTCTGCTCAGACCTCCCCAACTTCCCTTGTCCAGCAGTGAGTGATAGAGCACTGGCCGATGACAGCTTCCAGAGTCCATGATCACTACCCATGCATTAGGCTGGGTTGATCCTTGCTATTCCTTGCATTCCAATAACATGTCTGTCTGCAGCCAGTCCTCTCCATTGGATTTCCTTGGAGGACATGTGAGGCTCATACTGGCTATTCCTGCTGGCTGTTGCAAAGGCATGCCCCCCAACCCCTTCAGGAGTGACATTTAGGGGATCACAGTCCATTCTTCTGCCACTGCCCAGGGCCAGGAAGTCAGCACTTCCAACCAAGATACCTAGCTGAGGCCTAGTGAGCCAGACTGAAGCTAGGCCATGAGAACCTCTGATGTCACAGCTGTGGAGGTTCAGAGGTTCAGATGTTCAGAGATTCCGGTGGTCATCTGTGGAAGAACGTTTGCAACCCTAAAAGAAAGCCACATCTATCACAGGCCAGCTCAGAGTTGCTGGGGGTGTGCAGGGGGCAGATGTGGATGCATGATGGGACCACACCTACAGAGAGAGGCCTGACCTGCCTCTGTGCCACACAGGGACCTGGGGTTCTGGAAACACAGCCCAGTTTAATTCAACTCAGCATCATTTGAATGAATAGATATTGAGTGTTTAACCCTGAGGTGGGAGATTCCTGCATGGGTTACCCACTGACAAAAGAGCCTGCCCTGTCAAGAGGCCAAGGTAAAAGATAGGGCAGGGTGAAGATCCCTTCCTAGTGGGTGAGTAAGAGGGGTGAGGTCAGTGCTCTCCCTACTCCTGCCCTGCCCTCATCTCCTCATGGTCAACTGGGTGCCCACTGTCCTCAGCTCCATGGGTAGAAAAGCCCTCCAGGGGACAGCCCACAAAACCACCTGAGACTGTAGGTGCACAGTCTGTTTCCCAGGGAAGAGGCTATGGCCTCACCAGATTCAGAGGGTGGTTCACAAAGGGTGGCCTGGACTGAGCCCAAGCTGGAGAAGACAGACAGAAGTGAGAACAGGTAGGTTTGGGCAAATAGGCCACCACCTCTCTCTACCTCATAGGGCCACAGGTGCTTCTGCAGGAGGAAAGACAGACCCTTACCCTGATATCATTATATGCTGTGTTTGAGAGACAGAGAGATGGGGCTATCTCTGTCTCCAAATCTCACTCAGCAACCTCACAGCCATATGTAACCTCGAGTTAAAAAGAAGCAACTCTTTCTGTAATCCCCAGTGGGTCAGTCTCTGTCTTTCTGACCCTAGCTCCTGCCCTCAGAGAAGATTCCAGGTCCTCCAGGATGCAGAACCTCTAAGTCTAGGACAGCATTATGTGCATTGCAGCCTTCCAAGGAAAATACTCTGTGAAAACTTGGAGTGACCCTCCCCAGCATCACAGGAAATTATTCTAGAACCTCGCTAGCCCACCAATGTCCACTGGCCACCAGGCTGCACTCAAGCAGGACCCTCCAGTCAGTGACAAGCCTAATGCACTCCCAGGCCAGGTGGCCTGGTACTGCCAGGAGGGCCTTCCACCCAAGCTACTCAGGGGGCCTGGTGGCTAAGGAACTGTTAGATACATCTTTAACACAGCTCTATAAACTTGTATGTACCCAGTCAGAACTGTGCAAATGAGCATGCTTTTAATTTTACTTTAAAGAAATGAGTTGAAAACAGAAATGGTCCCCACTGAAGTTTATAAACGTCATACTGCACCTTGGTGATATCCAGCCCCTGGAGAGCTCCCTGTACCTCAGGATGCCAGCAGCTCCTAGCTTCTACCACCACTAAGGCAGGGACCTCCCTATAAAGTTTAGGGCCCTCTTGAGAAGAAGGAGCACTATTTAGGGCACAGAGGGAAAAAAAGTCCAATGTGTGTGACTGGGAAGGCAAGAACAGAATAAAGAAGGGTGTGGGCTTAAAAAGGGAGGGGAGAAAAAAGGGGATGGATGTAATACAACAACAATAAGATTTTAAAAAGAAAAAAGAAAAAAGAAAGAAAAGAAAAGGGGAGCAGCTTGGTTTGGACAGAGGCCAGTGGTGCAAACAGCAGGGAGCTGTGGAAGGGGCCCAGCAGGTGTGGGATGGGCTTTCAAGCCTGCAGGGCTACTGGACCAGGTGCTGTCATGGGCCAAGCCCACAGGCCCTCCTTGTGCCATATACAACCACAATGATCCTCACTGTGTGCCTACTCACCTCTCCATGCCTCTCTCCAGGTCAGTCCAATGTGTCACTACCCAAGTAGGGCTGCAAGAAATCAGGTCACCACCCAAGTTGGAACTCATGGACCCAACTGCTGCAGGCCATCCCCAAGTGGGGACCCCAGAGAGTCAACCATCACCGGGCACAACAGCTTGAAGCAGGTGATAAGATGGTGGCTGGAGCCTGGACGTCCCAGACACCCAGGCCATGACTCCTCAACCTATATACTGCCCTCATTTGCCTGGGGCCAGAGAACCTCAAGTCAGGTAGGCTTCAGAGAGCCCTCTGCCTCAGGTCCTCCTATCCCTGGCCTACCCAGCTTCCTGACATTGAGAGCAGGACCAACAATCATGAGGGTCAGTCAGTTTTGCCCTAGACAAACAAAGTTCCTCAGTGCACCAGCACCATGTTCAGTCCTGGAGTCCATTAGTAAGCAGCATGCAGAAGACACAGATGCATATGGATACACCCTGGGAAAATGAGACATCACAGTAACATAGCCAGTGCTGTGTGAGCCAGGTCACAGGATGCCACAGGCACACACAGGCTAGCTGGGAGACCATGTGAAAAACAGGTAACTTCTTGCCTGATGGTGTTAGCAGTGCAACCTGGGGCAGTGCTGTTGGAGCCCACAAAGATTCCTAGGTCCTCCTACTGGCCTGGTGCTCTGGTCCCCCACAGCTGCTGGTATATTGCACTGTTCATGCCTGCCACTTTCTCCGTAAGGCTAGAGGGGACCACAACTAGCAGCTGGCCAGTAGTACAGAGGACTAGAGTCCAAAACCCTGCCTCACAGTGACACAAGCTTGCAGTTCAGTCTACACTCCAGGGTTCCTCATGGGCTTAGGCTGAGAAGAGACTTTACCTGAAAGAAACTTTTCACCTTTATCAAACCTCTTCCCCCTTCTTACCATGCTTACTCACCCTCTTCCAGGTATGTCTTGAGAGCACACCCTCTATACCCTTTGCATCAGAATCCCCATTTCAGGCTTGAGGTATCTGAGGAACCTAACCTAGTCATGCCCTTCAAAGACATGGATGAGATGAATAGACACAGGCAATGCACATAGAAGAGCACTTGACACAGGACATGCTAGTTACTGCCATTACAATTCCTGGTGCTTGTAGAAGAAGGGCCTCCCAGTAACCACAGAAAGTGGAGAAGCTTCCTGATGGGAGCCCTGTCCAAATTAAAATCTAAGGTGCAAATATGAATTCAGGGAAGCATGGGGAGCAGGGGAGGTCATGATCAAAGGCAAGATAGCCAATGGGTGAGAACCAGCTCAGGTTCCGGACATGGGGATGCTTTGGGCAATAGAAAGGATATATAAAGGAAGATCAAGTGAGGGACCATGTTACCCACTCTCCAAAGTGCTCCTTGGCACAGAAGAATATTCTATGAAGTCCTTCCCTTCAGATCCAGGAGGTTCATCAGCAAAATTGGTATAATGATGCCCACATTAAAAAAATCTTTGAGGCATTAAATCAATTGATATCTTATTAAAACATAAAGCAGAATCTTTGGAACAGATGGCTGGTCAGGGACCCCTCCCTGGTGCTTGCTTGTGACAATGTGTACACATGTACACACACACACACACACACACAGTATACCATACCAATATCCTGACCATGGACAAGGTGATCCAAAAGGTCTGATCACCCCCATACTACCTATTGTCCTTTCTTCTCCCTACTCTGCAACCATGAGCCTTTCTTGGCATAAGTCATTTGATGGAATCCCACCTTTTCTTCTCTCACAGTATTCCCAGTCTCCTAACTTAACAATAGCTCTTCAGTCTCAGACTCTGGATACACCTCGAGTCCTCCCCTCCACAACTGTGAATGGCTGTGACCTGGGGCTGAATCTTGGTGGCCACTTTGGCTAGACAGCATGCTTTAAAACTCCTGGTCTCTGCAAGATCACAGGCAGAGCAGCTCCCCTAGAGCTGACCTGGTGGGCTGCAAAAAGAAGCAGGGGTTTCCACATCTCCCTTGGGTACCCCTGCAGTCCTCAGGAGACCTGGCCGCCATTCCCTGCCTCTAATCCCTTTACAAGGCAGTCACCTTCTAGTCCATTTCTTATTGCCAGGATCAAGGAGGAATTACCTGGATATGAACTTCTCAAAGAAATAGCCTCTCCAAACAGGTTCAACTGGTGACACATTTGCAGTGCCACTATGGCTGTCCCACAAGTGTCCCTCACTATAGTTTTATCATTTAAATCCACTGTCACTAATGCCCATTATGATTTATTATTTGATCCAGTAAATGATTATATGTTTTTAAATTTCCAAATATTAGACATTTTAAAAGTATGTTTTGTTATTAATTTCTACCATAACTGCATGATGGGCAGAAAACATGGTCTGAATCACAGTGTTCCTTTGATATACTTTCAGGTATTTTCACAGCTTGCCTGAAGGCACTTTTTATGCAAGCTCTCATCATCGGCCACAGCCTCCTTCTTGTGCCACCTAGCTCATTTAAACACTGGAACCACAGCATGTGGTGTGGACAATTTCTCCTCCAGGATCCACCCCACGCAAGATGCCTACTTGTGAAAGTGGTTCAAGCTGCCCTGCCACTTCCCAGAGGAATAGCTCACATCCTGGACAACCCTGCTCACTGTCTATCCTCCCTCCCGAGTCCTTATGACCCTTCTGCCGACCTGGCCATGACCCAGGGCTCCAGTGCGTAAAAGTCACCCACAGCAGCAAGCACTCACAGACACCATTAGCCACACTCACTCTGATATGGGAATGAGCTGGGATCCCAGGCCAGTGAAGGGAGGGCACAGCACTTGGGAGACTCCTTCTCTGGTTGGGGACCAGCAAGAAGGGTGCAAGCCTTCAAATGGAAAATGTATGCAGGACATAGCTCTCCCAAAGGGCAACCTTAATGTTCTCCTGCTAATGACCCCATCCACCCAGCAGGAGCCACCTACTACTAACAACAATAATAATAAAATTAATTGCTGACTCAGCCTGCTCTGAGTGATTAACTCATGAAAGCTGCTGAGGCTCCATTAGAGACTCCATAAGCTTCTGTGTGATCCTTTGATCCCACCCAAACCTAACTGCCCCTGGTCCACACACCCAGCCTTTCACCTTCATCCCTATCTCTCAGCTCTTAGGGTTGAAACCTGAGTCCCAAAACTGGGGCCAACCCTCTGCAGTCATCATGTGTTACCTCACTGAATCAAGACCACAGCCCCAGAGAAGCACAAAACCAGAGAGGGCCTATTCAGAGTTCATAGCTGAGAGGGGCTTGAGCACAGAACTAATCTTCAGGAAAGTTGCAGGCAGAAGTCTGGGCCTCTAAGCTGGGTTTCTATAGTGACAAAATGGGGCTCCCTACCCTAGGAAGTGCTCAATGCCATGGCTGGCACATCACCCCACACCTCAAGTCAAAGGCCTCCCTGGGCCATCCTGGTGACCCATCTATGTCTGGGATTCAGGCCATACCCTGATGGAATTGAGGCTCCATGACATTCACATCAAGAGAAGTTGGATACCAGAATCTCAGAGACTCAGGAGAGAGGCCTAGACAATGGGTAGCTTTGGTGGAGGTGGGCAATCAGGCTCTGCTAATAAACCTGTTAGAATACATACTCTCCCAGCCCCCTCAGCTTCTGGATGAACCAGCCTCCTCTACAGCTTCCTCCACTCTTTGTTAACAGAGTTGCCATGACAACCAGATTCAGGGAGAACTCTCTTCAAGGTAGAGTCTGAGGGTGAAACTTGGATAGATGAAGTGGTGACAATAGGTAGGAGCCTGGCCTCCCAGCCCCAACCCCAGTACTCCTTCTTGAATAGGTCTAGATCCCTAGAGATCGGCCCCCTTGCCTATCCCAGAGCTTGTGGGTCTGCTCCCCTCTCCTCTCCCAGAATGGCGAGAGCAACATGGCCCAGGCCAGGCACCCCTCTCCCCCACAGACTGTCAGACACAAATCTGTGTCTTTTTGCCCCACCATACAACTACTTGTAGACTTTCACACACATCCCACAAATATTTGCCAAGTCTACTAGAGTAGCCACCATTTTTGAGCTCAGGATTCATTTGGGGTCAAGTAGGTGTAGACATCACTCCAAGGGGTCACAGACTGACAGTCATACAGGGGTAGGATGCAGAGTGCCTGGCATAGCATGCATATGCAGAAAGGTACCCCCAGGAAGTTTGGGAGCTGACCAGGTGGGAAGAGGGGCACCTACATGGAAGCAGCAGGCTCCAAGCACTCTTACAAAGAGAAAGTTTAAAAGGTCAGATGAGTGTAATGTGAAAACAGACTGCAGGGAAAGGAGGTTGCTTCAGTTGTCCAGACCAGGAGAGGGTAGCCTGACTTGTGGAGATAGCAGTAGGCAGGGACAGGTGGAGGGGGATAGAAGAGAAGTCTGGTGTGTTAGGCCAGTCTGGCTGATTATTCAATCCATGCAAAGGGGACCTGGCAGAGGCACAAGTGAAACAACAACTGCACTGCCTACTCAGATGGGGAGCAGAGGGCAGGAGAGATTCAAGGTGTGATGACAGTGAAAAGACTGCTTGAAGTCACCTGGGAGGTACCTGACAGGCACTAGCTTGAATGTTGACAAAGCCCAGAGGTCAGGAGGGGACAATACGAGTTAAAAAGGGATCAGCACCAAGGAGGAAACAGAAACTATGGCTAAGGAGAAGAGGATATAGGTCCAGGACCTGAGGACTGGGAACACTGAGTGACCCAGGAAAGGAGAGGGAGCCTGCAGGAAGGTCTGCAGGGAGGCCAGAGGGCATGGAAGCCCAGGGGTGGGTCTGCAGAGACCAGGTAATGAATGTCTGAGAACAGGGGCAGTGAAGACCTGTAAATATCCACAGGCTTCTGAAACCAGTTGCCTGTGGTGAAGGGGACATACCAGGTTGGAGTGGGAAGTGGGGTTGAGGAATGAGCAAGCAGAAAATGAGAATGTGGCTTCAAAGTCTGCCTGTGCAAAGGGAGAACAGAGGGTGGAAAATTGTTGCAGAGGGAGACAGCTGAGAAAGATCTGTTGTTGTGTTTAAGCTGGGAGAAACTTTATGCAAGTGATTTCACTTGTCAAGTCAACCAACGCAGCAACACCTCACCTATGAGTGGGTGATGAAAGAACTTGAAAAACAGAACAAAGTGGCCTCCGAGTGCCTAACACTGCCCTGTGGGGCTGGCTTCCTGACTCGGGGTACTCACCATGTGTGTCCCAAAGGGGAACTGGGTTGCTTTCCTCTGAAGAGTCAGGGAGACTCACTTGCTTCGAGATAGTGCTTGCCTACTGCTCCCTGAACCCATCCTGTACCACAGAGAACTACACAGCCCACTCAGAAGGGACGTGGCAGGATCTGAGCTCCTGCTGCCACCCAGGCAGCATAGGCTCAGCCTGTCCCAGTCCAGTGTAGGTGATTGTGGTGAGGACAATAAGCTCTTTTCTCCTGTGTTGTCCACATCCCAGAACCACTGTGCTGACCATGAGGAAACTCCCTGTCAAATAAACCAGGTGGGGAGAAACTGTTGTCAAATAAGCAACACTGGGTGTTGCTCTGAATCATGCTCAAAGGCATCTGTGTGGTTCTTAGAAAATGTGGTTCCTTTGTAGATGAGAGCATTCAGACACCTGAGGCCATCACATTGTCTACCCTCAGGCAGAGGCAGCAAGCAGACAGGTAGTACTCACACCCTTGCCCCATCCTACCCCTGACAGGCATCAGGGTGGATGCTAATACTTTCACACTCTTAGTAACACTTCTCACAGCTTCTCTTTCATGTCATGAGGCCCATTCCAGAAAGCCCATTCCCAAGGCTCTCTCCACCCCACAGAGCCTGCTGTTCCACCCTGGCCATGGCCCTGGACCTGCACTCTGAACAGGACAAGACATTGTAGGGATTTTTACTTCCATGGTTTCTGCCACTCCACTGCCAGGCTGACCTCTGCTGACCTTTCCAAACCCAGCTCCATGTTTGTTAGACCGGTACTTCTTGGTGTCCTCAGTGCAGGGATATTCTTAATAGATCCTTAGAGGCCAGTCCCCTTTGGGCCAGGCCAGGGCATCCTTTGCATTCATTCTCTGACACATACACACGTCTTCTCTGGGCCCAGGAAGAGGTGAGAAGGGCATGCACTCTGAAACGAGAGCATAATGGCCTCCTCAGGCATCTGAAGTCACACAGCCCTGACCTGTGACTAATGGGTGTAAGAGGCTCTCCCTCCATGGCAGTTTCCCTGCTGATACCACTTCAGCCCTAATGATGATGACTGCCCTCCTCAGACTGCCTGGAAAACATGTTGCTAAGTAAACACTCATCAGATGGAGATGGGTACCAAGGGACAAAGGAACAAGCGACAGCCTGGAGTGGGTAGGAGGCACTGGAGGCAGATCTCAGTTCTGATAAAACTAGCCCTAGCAACCAGATTTGCAACAGATGGTCTCAGGAGGAAACAGGGAGGAAGGAGGAGCTTCAGCAGGGGCAGAGAAAAATGGGCCAGAATTGGGGGCCACACTAAGTCACAATCACCTACGTAGGCCCTAACCTGCCTCTCTGTCCCTTCTACCGTGGCCCTGGGACCCACCCTCAACAGGTCCTGTGGGGAGGCCAGAGGGCACTCTTCTGGAGAAGGGTCGTGCAGAGATGTGCATCCTACACCAGCCACTACCACAATCACCATGACAACCACCACGCCCACTCCAGGGCAATGGTTAGACTTTAAAGGCCAAGCTTCTAGCCCTGCACCTTCACTTGACTTATTTGACAAGTTTGGTCCAATAACACATGTGGCTTAAAAATGAGATTCTGTGGCTAAAAACCAATGTTCATCCGAAACTATTACAATCCTTCTCATCCCACTCATTATTCTATAGGGGGAGACAGGTGTGTTCAGAGGCTCTCAGGCCACACTTGAACATCTGGCCTCAGCATGCTCTCCTTTGGAGGGTCAGGGGACAGAGGAATGGGTCTGTTCCCCACCAGCTTAGGGGGCCAGTTGTGCTAGGAATACTCTCCCCACTCAGCCTGGGCCCACCAGCCACTGGCCTTGCTCAGGCCTGACCAGCACAAATGTGGGTCCCAGCATTTCTCCCTCCTCCCTCTCTGCCTGCAGTTATTAAGTTACACACACACACAAATCCTCTCTATGCTGAATTGTTCCATTTCCATGATTTTCCAGGTGGAACGGCGTGATCAGGCTGGCAGTTTGAGAAAAACAAGCTTGCTGGCTGGCGTTCAGATAGCATAGCATATGTGGAGACACTGGCTTGTGCTCCCAAACCCAGGGACCATATTGCAAGAGTGCAAACAGCTGCTCTGAGAGGGTATCAGCATACGGGTCCAAACTGCTCACTCCTTTCTCAGGGACCTTGGAGTTCTGCTGCCTGCCCTCTCCACAGCCCAGGCTACTGAGGTCAATAATATCCTAGATCCCTAAGAAAAAAAAAAAAGCTGGAGAGATAAAGAACCCATTCAGGTCCCCCAAGCCAAAGTCCTTCACTTCCTCCCACTAAGATTCCCCTATTCTGGACTGGAACCCTGAAGTTCACTGCAGAGTGTCACTGTATGTCAGAGAAGGAAATGCCCTAAGTCACAAACCCTTATGTCATTCTACAGATGGAGCAATTGAGTCTCAGAAGACCCTGAAGATGTCAAGACCCGTGACCTCCTGTCTCCCTAGTTTTCTACTTGTGACCAGAGCTGTGGCTTGCTCTAGGCCTCCTTTCCAGTCAAGGAAGAGTCTGAGCCCAGCTAAGGCTGGGCTGAGCAAGACTGTACAGAGGGAAGAGGGATACCTCTGAGGGGCAGAACAGGCCACTGCCTCTAAAAGGTTCCCCTGCATGTCACCCTGACTCTGTATGTCCTGGGCCCCTGGGGCAGGTGGCCATCTGGGCCCTTCCCTTATTCTAGAGGGTGGGAGAAGGATGACATTGGTAAGAAGGGTGAACCAGATGGGACTACCAGCTCTAAAGGTTAGTCCAAGCCACCACCATTTCTCAGCCTCCAAGCTGCTCCCAGAAGGCAGGCAGCATCCCTGTGAATATCCATCAACTTCAGCCCTCAGAAGCAGCTAGAGATGTCGGGGGTGAGGGCCTGCTGAGTATCACTCCCTAGGCAGCAGGAGCCCTCTTCCCCATCCCACAAGGAACCTGAAAGAGCTGCACCTGCTTCAGGTCCTGCTCCGTGCAAGGCTGGGACAAAGAGATCATGGTCCTTCAAATGACCCTGTCCATGGTATAGAGGGGGCCAGCTCGCCCAGGCCAGCTCCCCCCTCAAATTCTGAATTCACCCCCAATTCCTTGCCAAATAGCAAGGGAGTGAAATGCCTTTGCAGGGCCCAGAAAGGCAGACAAGGAAATTGAAACTTCCAACTGCGCAGCCCCCAGCTCCACGGATTCCCCAGCTTCCCTTTCCACACTGGAGCCAGGACAGCGGACCTTCTAGCCAGCGCCCACCCCGCCACCTGCCGTGTGCGCTCCCCCACGCCCAGGCTGAGACTGCCCAGTGCCCTGGAGGGTCGCGAAACTGGGGATCCCATCTCTGTCCAGTCAGGGGTGGAGTTCTCTGCAATTCCGTGCTGGGCTCCCACCCACCATTCTCCACACTTGTCCCTAGAACCGCGCCAAGACACTGAAGATGGGCAACCACTGCCTACCTGGGTCCTGGCCAGCGTAGCTCCCGCGCAACCCCCGTGCCG
>PVIW01008821.1:22319-57327 GCA_004026585.1 Noctilio leporinus
GGGGGGTTGGAGCAAGAACTCTGGAAGAGGTAGGGCTCCAGGCTAGCACACTGAAAAGGAATTACGGAACTAGGAGATAACCGAGGTATAGCCAGTAGCCAAGATGCTGGGCGGGATCAAGGGTGGTGCTAGAAGAGGGAGGGTGCAGGGAGAGAGCAGGCAAGACTTCCATTTTTAAAAAGATAAGGCAACAAACAATCCAGAAGGTGATGTGGCCACGTTATGTGAAAGAGTCTTTGGGGGCTCCCTCAAGTTGCCGAAATTTTTCAGTGCCATTTGACAGCGAAAGCGCTTCCATGAGCAAATCCTGGTCCCAGTGGTTATTCCCTCTGACCACCACAACCACCTTTAAGTTTGGTATTGGTTTTGTACCTGTTGGACAGATGAGAAAACTGCAGTCAGGGAAGTGAAGTGACCTTGCAGGATCTCAGAACTAAGTGTCAGAGCAAAGGCTCAAAATCATCTTGAGATATTCTATAGTCCCCATTTTCCAAAAACACTCAGGAGGACACAAGTCTTCTGGCTTCAGGTGGAGCCTCTATGAAGGGACGTCCCTGTCCTCTGGCAACAACCACAGGGGTCAGGAGTAATGCTTGCAGGCCCCCAGGCTCAGGTGAATGTGAAACAGATCTGGGGACAGGAAGCCTACAGGGTGGAGGTCCCTGAATGGAAGAATGAGGAGGTCCCATATAGCATCCCTTGGAGAGACTGAGGACTTTTCTCATTCATTCATTCAGTATATGTTTATTGAACACCTACTGTATATGCCATGTCTGGGTGCTAGGATACTGAGGTGAATGTCCCTGTCTGGTTGAGAAGTTTACATTCCTGTGAGAAGCAGGCAATAAAGGCACAAGAAACCATTTCATATGCCAAATGATGCAGATGTTCTAGAGAAAAGTGTGGCAGGAAGAGGGAATAAGGAGTGCAATTTTGGAGTTATTTTATGTTGCTTGGTAAGAGACATCTTCGGGAATAGCAAACACAAAGGACCTGAGATGGGAATATGTCTTGGGCATGTGCAAGCGGTAATGAGGAAGCCACAGTGGTGTGAAAATGAGTGAGAATGTGGTAGAGTGAGATTCCAGGAGTTTCCAGGGTGAGCAGATCAGGAAGAACCTAGTTGGTCACCAGCCCATTTCATCTCTGACTCAGGGAGTTACAAAGCTGGTGGAGAGTTTTGCTGACTAATGCTGTTGTTGGACATTTTTAGTTAGTTTTGTTCCTTTTTTTTTTACAAACATTTAATTATGGAAAATTTCAAACATTTACAAAAGTAGGAGCTAAGAAGGTATAATAAACGGCCCCACTTTAATGATTGTTGATGCAAGGATAACTTTGTTTCATCTAAAACCCTCACCTCTTCTTATATTATTTAAGCATGATGTGTAATGTTTTGTAAGTATATATACATAAATGACAATACACAATTTATAAATTTGTGCTCAATTAAGTTTCAGTGAGAATATTACGAAACACCTGCACCTTGATTTTCACTATAGGAAGGTTTTAGATTACAGATTCATATTATTTAATAGATATAGGTATGTTAATATAGATAGCTAGATATTAATAAATAAAGGGAACAAAGGGAATCAGACATTAATTAAACAGGAAAACTGAATCCAATATTGGGTCTGCTTCACTAGAAAGCTACAGCTTTACACACTCCCTAGGGAATCACTGGTTTATTCCAAGCAGATTGGGTTTGGAGAGGGATGCATAGAACACTAAAGGGGAAATCCCCCTGCTGGGCACATGCCCAACAGAAACCAAGATGGCACAGTGGGAGGTACCTCTACTATGAGGCATGCATTGCAGGAGCTAAGATAACAACCATAAAGGCCTCTTTGTCTAGCCTAGGAAAAGGATTGGATTAGATAATGGGCATAAGACCAGGAAAGTTCTAGGAAATAAATTGTTTGGGGGATGACCCAAGCCTGTGAAAGATTGCAAAATTGATTGGTTAGTTTGAAAGGGTGCCTGGGCCTTCCTAAGCCTGAAATAATATAAACCAAGATTTAAAGGTACTTTGCTACTTCCAACCTTGCCTGCCCCACTAACATGCTCACTGGTGCACTTGTGCATTCTTTCTTCATAGCAGCCATGTAGGTCTAGAAGCCACATGGCCAGCAGCTGTGCAGACTCCAAGTGTGGGCCTGGGCACAGCACCAACAGAGTGCAGCTGAGGGCACAGACTAAGCTAGTTGGATGAGGACAGAAATATGGACCAAGCCAATGGCATAAGACGTCTAAACACTGACTCTATCTCTGGGCCTGATGAAGACAAGGCTGAATTTTTTTCACAGTAGGACAGAACTTCACCCAGTTGTGTATATGTCAATGAACCTTACCACTTATCCTCTCATATGTGGGTCTCCTGGAATGCTTTCCTTGGAACCTTGTGAAAGGACCCCATTTCCATCAGCAAGAAGACCATGAAGATTGATTACTTCTTCCTGTGTCACTTTTGGCAAATTGCATTTTTTAACTATTTTTCATTTTGTTGCAATTTTTTTATTTACTGACATCCTTGAATTATCACTCAGGTGTCTGGAGAATCCATAGTGATGCCCCAATTTTCATTCCGATATTGGATATCTTTGTGTGTTTTTTAAATATTTTATTGATTATGTTATTTCAGTTATACTAATTTTCCCCCTTTTCCTCCCTCTGCTCAGTACCCACTTCCCTCCAGCAATCCCCCACCCCATAGTTCATGTCCATGGATTGTGTATAAGTTCTTTGGCTTCTCCCTTTCCTATACTATTCTTAACATCCTCCTATTTTGTACCTACAAATTATGCTACTTAACCCCTGCACCTTTTTCCCCCATTCTCCCCTTTCCCCCTCCCAGCTGATAACCCTCCAAGTAATCTCTATGATTCTGTTCCTGTTCTGGTTTTTGCTTTGTTTGTTTGTTTGTTTTTTAGATTCAATTGTTAATAGTTTGTACATTTGTTATCATTTTAGTGTTGATAGTTTTGATCTTCTCCTCTTTCTAAAATAAGTCCTATTAACACTTCATGTAATAATGGCTTGGTAATGATGAACTCCTTTAGCTTTACCTTGTCTGAGAAATGCTTGATCTGCCCTTCCATTCCAAATGATAGCTTTGCTGGATAGAGCAACCTTGGTTGTAAGTCCTTGCTTTTCATCACTTTGAATACTTCTTGCCAGCCCCATCTTCCCTGCAATATTTCTTTTGAGAAATCAGCTGATAGTCTTATGGGAACTTCTTTGCAGGTAATTCTGTTATCCTCTTGCTGCTTTTAAGATCCTCTCTTTATCTTTAATCTGTGGCATTTTAATTATGATGCATCTTGGTGTGGTTTTCTTTGGGTCTAGCTTTTTTAGGACCCTCTGTGCTTCCTGAACTTGCATGTCTATTTCCTTTGCCAAATTAGAGAATTTTTCCTACAGAACACTGAAGAAATAAATTAAAGAAGATACAAATAAATGGAAGCATATACTGTGTTCATAGGTGGAAGACTTAACATCATTAAAATGTCCATACTACCCAAAGCAATCTATAGATTCAATGCAATCCCTATTAAAATACTAATGACATATTTCATAGACCTAGAACAAATACTTCAAAAATTTATATGGAGCCAAAAATGACCACAATTAGCTATAGCAATCTTGAGAAAGAAGAACAAAGTAGGAGGACTCACAATACTAGATATCAAACTATGTACAAGACCACTGTAATCACAACAGTCTGGTACTAGTATAAGAACAGACACATAGGTCAATGGAATAAAATAGAGAGCCCAGAAATAAACTCTAGTCTCTATGGTAAGTTAATATTTGATAATGGAGGAAGGAGCATAAAATGAAATAAAAATAGTTTCTTCAAAAAATGGCATTGGGAGATCTGGCCAGTTACATGCAAAAAAAAAAAAAAAAAATGAAACTAGGCTACCAATTTACACCATACACCAGAAAAAAACTCAAGATGGATAAAAGACTTAAATGTAAGCCATGACACCATAAAAGTCCTAGAGGAAAACATAGGCAGTAAATTGCAGATAGCTCATGCAGCAATATTTTTGCTGATATATCTCCTAGGGCAAGAGAAATGAAAGAGAGAAAAAACAAATAGGACTACATCAAACTAAAAGCTTCTGCTCAGCTAAAACAAACAAACCAGCAAAATGCAAAGGGAACCAACGATATGGGGTTGCCAGTGATATCTCAGACAAGGGTTTGACCTCAAAAATATAAAAAATGTGTATGACTGAACACCAGGAAAATGAACAATCCAATTTAAAAGGGGCAAAGGACCTGAGCAGACATTTCTCCAAAAAGGACATACAAAGGGCCCAGAGGATAATAAACATCACTAGCCATCAGAGAGTTGCAAATTAAAACCACAATGAGATACCACCACCTACCTGTCAGAATGGCCATCATTAACAAATCAACAAACAACAAGCTTGTTGTGAAGGGGATGTGGGAAAAAAGGGAACCCTAGTACACTGTTGGTGGGAATAGAGACTAGTGCAGCCACTGGTGGAAAACTGTATGGAATTTCCTCAAAAAACTAAAAGTGGGACTGCTTTTTGATCCAGGAATTCCACTGCTGGGATTATACCTGAAGAATCCAGAAATACTAATTCAAGAATCTTATGCACCCCTATGTTCATAGTAGCGATATTTACAATAGGCAAATGCTGGAAATAGCCTAAGGGCCCATCAGTGGATGAGTAGATCAAAAAACTATGGTGCATTTACATAATGGAATACTACACAGCAGAAAGAAAGGAACTCCTACCTTTTATAAGAGCATGGAATGGAACTACAGAGTATTATGCTTAATGAAATAAGCCAAGCAGCCAAAGACAAACACCATATGATCTCACCTATAACAGGAAACTAATGAACAAAAAAACACAGCAAATTAGAACCAGGGACATGGAAACAAGGAACAGACTAACAGTAACCATAGCAGTGAAGGAAGGAGAAGGTGGGGAAAAGGGGGAAAGGTCTAGTCTAGGATCTAGTATAAATTGACATGGACAACAAGGCATGGGTTGATTGTGGGAGCAGATGGAGGTAGTAGGCAAGGCAGTGAAAATCAATGGGGGAAAATTGGGGCAACTGTAATAGAACAACAATAAATAAAAAGAAATTTAAAAAATAAATTTTGAAAATCAGAAATTAAAAATTAGGGAAGTTTTCTTTCATTAGTTTTTTAAATAAGTTTTCAATTATTTTGCTCTTCCTCTTCTCCTTTTGGCATCCCTATATTTGGATATTGGTATGTTTGAAGATGTTCCAGAGGCCTCTTATACTATCCTCATTTTTTAATTCTTACTTCTTTTTGCTGTTCTGGTTGAATGTTAATTTCTTCTTATGTTCCAAATAGCTGATTTGAATCCCAGCTTCCTCCCCTTCACTGCTGGTTCCCTGCAGATACTTTTTTATTTCACTTAGTGTAACCTTCATGTCTTTCTCTTTTATTTTTCCTAAAGTCTATTTATATATTTATTTATATATGAGCTCCATCACAATTGGCCATAGTAAATGTTTTTACCTTTCCTTCCATTATGTTACTGCCATACTCAATGAGTTCTTGGGGCATCCTGATCACCAGTGTTTTGAACACTATATTTGATAGGTTGGTTATCTCTGTTTCACTTAGTTCATTTACTTTTGTTTTTTGGTTTTTTTTTGGGGGGGGTGGGTATTGTTCTGCTCTTTCATTTGGGCCATATTTCTTGGTCTCTCCAATTTGACAGCCTTCCTGTGTTTGTTTCTATGCATTAGGTATTGCTGCTTTGAGTCAGGTACAAACAATCAGCACATGTCGAGCTCCTCCCAGAACCAGCACCAGAAGGGAGGGCCCCAAAACACAGGCAGTGCGGAAACACAGCTAGGCTACTGGGGGTGTGGCACTCGGAACCAACCCTGACTATAACAGTCTCCAAAGTGATAGGCCTTCCCACTCCAAAGCCCCACAGCCTGAATGTAGACTACAGAGACTTGATCAAGGAAAAGAGGCAGACTCAGAAAATGGATCACTGCTACCCTCAAACACCTGAGTTACACTAAGAGCTACATGAACTATTAATCCCTAACATATCCTTTTCAAAAGTCACTACTTGTCTTCACAATTAGCACATTTTAAGTAAACAGTGTTTATATTATAGTGTATCCAAAATCCCATATTTTTACTCCTCCCTTTTCTCAATTCCTTTAATGATCAGATATCCTCTTCTTACTCTTGTTTTAAAGTCTGCTTTATCTCTTGCTACAACTCATTCCCATTCCTCACTCTAAGCAATCCTCCCCTTTCCATACTCTTTAAACCATTTTTTTGTGTGTATGCTATTAGTCACTACACATTCTTTGTTTTGCCCAAAAAGCGCACTTGTCCTCTTAGCACTTTGACCAATCAGCACTCATTGAGGGTGGACAGTGAGGTAGGTGCAGTATATCTACAAACTTAGCTATAAAACTTAAGTCATAAATGTAAGGGAAGATATAAGCCACATCCTCTTCCTCCAAACACCTCTTAATCTCTCTTTTTCCCTTTTTTACCTCATGCTCCTATCTCACCTATAGAAATTATAGCTCATACATTGTTGATAGTGTTGTAGCAAAACTTATCACCAACTGGATTCACTTTTTTTTTCTTTCTTTTTCACAACTTTTTATAAGTCAACTTCCTTATAATAATTTTTTTACTTATGTATTTATATTCTCTCACATAGTAGTTATATAAAGGTATATATAGTATATACAAATATAAATACATATAACTTCTGATTAGGCATAATACTATTCATTCATATTTGCTGCATTCTGATTCTTA
Organism: Noctilio leporinus; assembly: GCA_004026585.1. Lineage (NCBI taxonomy): Eukaryota > Metazoa > Chordata > Mammalia > Chiroptera > Noctilionidae > Noctilio > Noctilio leporinus. Next base: position 29,143 of record PVIW01008821.1, read on the forward strand.
CTCCCACCCATTTCTATATAAAAGTTTGCTTTCTCTCTGGCATCCTCATACCACTTCTTGCAACTATCTTTTCTACTCCTTTGCACCTTTTAAAATTATCTATATTTTAGTCAACTCAGTTGATTTTTCTCTCATAATAGTCTTACTATATTTACATTCTTATTAGGACAGGCTCATTTGCAGATAAAGGTGTGATTAAGGGATTTAAGGGTATGGGCATTTAGCTAGGCTCATATGCGGTTGAAATTAGGATTAAGTATGTACAATATATTTGAAGACGTGGTTATTTTGCCTGGACTGGTGGTTCTGCTTTAGAAGCAAATCAATAACAGTAAATGAGACATGGTAGATGTAGTATCTCTCAATCAGCCAGCTGGAGTGAAAAATTAATCAAGGAGCAACACATAAACCAAATCCAAAATATGACCAGACAGCCAAAATTAATGCCATAAATGGCACCCCAAGAACAAAAAGTTGAGAAAATCTAGAAGACTGCACCACTGAACTCCACATACCTCCTATCACAGAAGGGCACCCCTTGAAAACAAGGAATCATAGCAGATTAATTCAAGAAACAAACAAACAAAGCAACAACAGACACAAAATGGGGAGAAAAAGAAATAGTCCCTCATGAAAAGAAAAGGAGGAATCATCAGAATGACTAATAAATGAAGTAGGAATACACAAACTATCAGACATGGCTATAAGAAAGCTCACTTAGCTCACCAAGCTCAAAGAAAACTACAAAGAACTCCAGAGGCAAAAACAAGGAACTTACTGAAAGTTATACTAGCATTAAAAAGGGCATAGAAACCATCAATAAGAACCAAGAGGAAATGAAGAATACAATCTCTGAAAGAAAGAATACAACATATGGAATTCAAAGCAGGTTAGAGGAAGCAGAGGACCAGATCAGTGAATTGGAGGACAACATGGAATAAAATAACCAGACTGTGCAACAAAAAGAATAAAGACTAAAAAAGAATGAAGAGGTTTTAAGACAGTTACAGGACACCATGAAACACAACATTATCCCTATCATAGCAATACCAGAAGAGAAGCAAGGCATAGAAAACCTGTATGAAAAAAGTAATGACAGAAAATCCCCCTAACATGATGAGTGAAAATATTACTCAGTTTCAGGAAGCACAGAGGGTCCCAAAGAATATGAACCCAAACAGGCCTACTCCAAGACACATCATAATTAAAATGGCAAATTTCAAAGACAAAGAGAGAATCCTAAAAGCATCAAGAGAGAAATAGCTAATAACATATAAGGGAGCTCTGATAAGGTAATCAAATGATTTCTCAACAGAAACACTACAAGCCTGAAGGGAATGGCAAAAAATACTCCAACTAATGAAAAGCAAAGGCCTGTAACCAATAATACTCTATGAGCAAGGCTCTCATTCAAAAAAGAAAGTGAAATAAAGACTTTCCCAGAGAAAATAAAGCTAAAAGAATGCACTTCCACCAAACCAGCATTGCAAGAGATGCTAAAAGGCCTGCTTTAAAAAGATGAAGGAACAGGGAAAAACAGAGAGGAATGAATACAAGAACAAAGGGAGCAAATGTCAATGAAGAAGTACCTCTCAATAATAACCTTAAATGTAAACAAATTAAATGCACAAATAAAAAGACATAGGGTAACTTAATGGATAAGAAAACATGACCCATATATATGCTGTCTTCAAGAGACCCACCTCAGAACAAAAGATTGTCACAGACTGCAAGTGAAGGGATGGAAAAACATGTTTCAAGCAAATGGACATGGAAAAAAGTCTGGGGTAGCAATACTTATATCAGACAAAAGAGATTTTACAATGAAGAGGAAAAAGAGTGACAAAGAAGGGCATTTCATAATACTTAAGGGAACAATCGTCAAGAAGATATAACGCTTTTAAACATATATGCACCCACCATAGGAGAATCCAAATATATAAAGAAAATCTTGGAGGCCTTCAGCAAGGATAAAGATAGCAACACACTAACAGAAGGGCATTTTAAAACCCCATTATCAAAAATGGACAGATCTTCCAAGCAAGAAAACACCAAGGATATTGTAGCATTGAACAACACTCTAGATGAAATGGACTTAACTGATATATACAGAACTTTTCACCCCAAAGAAGCAAAAATACACATTCTTTTCAAATGCACATGGAACTTTCTCAAGGATAGATCACATGGTAGGACACAAGACAAGTCTCCACAGATTCAAGAAAATTGAAATCATCTTCTCAGACCACAATGGCTTGAAACTAGAAACCAACCTCAAGAAAAAAACCCAAAACATTATAATTCATGCAGCCTGAATAACATGCTATTAAGTAATGAATGGGTTAACAACGAGATCAAAGAAGAAATAAAAATGTTTCTGCAAACAAAGGAAAATGAACTCCCAACACCCCAAAATCTAAGGAACACAGTGAAGCTGTCCTCAAAGGAAAGTTCTTAGCAATACAGGCCTACCTAAAAAGGTTAGAAGAAACTAATACAAACAACATAACCGTAAATCTATAAGAACTAGAAGATCAACAACAAGCAAAGCCCAGGGCAAGTAGAAGGAAGGAAATTATCAAGATCAGAGAAAAATTAAACAACATATAGAGACTAAAAGTACAATTCAAAGGATCAATAAATCCAGGAGCTGGTTCTTTGAAAAGATAAACAAAACTGACAAACTTTAACTAGACTAATCAACAAAAACAGAGAGAGGACCCAAATCAGCAAAATCAGAAGTGACAGAGGAAAAATCACAACCAATACCACAGAAATATAAAAGATTATAAGACATTACTACAAACAACTATATGACAAGAAATTTGACAACCTGGGTGAAATACCTGGAAATGTATAACCTACAAAAACTCAATCAAGAAAAAACAGAAAGCCTGAATAGACCAGTAACAACTAGTGAAATTGAAGAACTAATCAAAATACTCCCACAGTACAAAAGCCCCAGAGCAGATGGCTACACAGGGGAAATTTACCAAACAAACAGGGAAGAACTAACTCCTATCCTTCTCAACCTATTCCAAAAATTCCAAGAAGAGGGAAGACTCCCAAACTCTTTCTATAAGGCCAGTATTACTCTAATCCCAAAACCAGGTCAAGACCCATCAAAGAAAGAAAACAAGAGGCCAATATCTCTGATGAACATAGATGCAAAAATTCTCAAAATAGTGACAAACCAAATCCATTAATATATTTTAAAAAATTATACACCATGATCAAGTTGGATTCATCCCAGGGATGAAAGAATGGTACAATGTTTGCAAATCAATAAATGTAATACACCACATAAATAGGCTGAAACAAAAACCACATGATCATATCAATAGATACCAAAAAAGAATCTGATAAAGTACAGCACCATTTATGATAAAAACAGTCAACAAGATGAAAATAGAGGGAGCATACCTCAACATAATGAAGGCCCTAGACAAGAAAACTGAAGCCAACATCATACTCAATGAACAAAAACTGAAAGCCTTTTTCTTAAGATCAGGAACAAGGCAAGGGTATCCACTCTCTGCATTTCTAAGCAACATAGTGTAGGAAGTAGTAGCCACAGTGATCAGACAAGAAAAAGGACTCAGAGGCATTCAAATTGGGCCTTGGCTAGTAGCACAGTGGATAAGATGCTGGCCTCTGAACCCAAAGGTCACTGGTTTGAATCCTAGCCAGGGCAAACAACCAGGTCTCCAGCCAGGTCCATGGCTGGAGGCAGGTGAAAGGCAATCATACATTGATGTTGCTCTCCTTCTTCGCCTCTTTCCCTTCCTATCTCTCTCTGAAAATAACAAATAAAATCTTTAAAATAAATTAAATAAATACACAAAACATCACCCCCCAAAAAAGGCATTTATATTGGAAAGGAGGAAGTAAAATGGTCATTATTTGCAGAACACATGATACTGTACATAGAAAACTCTATAAACATCACTAAAAAAACTACTCAACCAAATATGTGAATTTGGCAAAATAGATGGATACAAGGTCAATATCCAGAAATTGAAGCCACTTTTATACACTAACAATGAAACATCAGTGAAAGAAACTAGAAAACAAATCCCATTTACTACAGCAACCAAAAAAATAAAGTCCCTAGAAATAAATTTAAACAAAGAGATAAAAGATCTACATTCAGAAAACTACAGAACACTGAAGAAAGAAATTAAGGAAGATACAAATAAATGGAAGCACATAACATATTCATGGTTGGGAAGAGTTAACATTAAAATGTCCATACTATCCAAAGCAATCTATAGATTCAATGCAATCCCAATTAAAGTTCTAATGACAGACTTCACAGAAATAGAAAAAATACTTCAAAAATTTATATGGAGCCAAAAACACCCACAAATAGCCACAGCAATCTTGAGAAAGAAGAACAAGTTAGGAGGAATCACAATACCAGACATCAAACCAAACTACAAGGCTACTGTCATCAAAACTATCTGGTACTGGCATAAGAATAGACATATAGATCAATGGAACAGAATAGAGAGCCCAGAAATAAACCCAGGATTCTATGGTCAATTAATATTCCACAAAGAGGGAAGGAATATAAAATGGAGTAAAAATAGTCTCTTCAACAAGTGGTGTAAGGAGAACTGGACAGCAAACATGCCAAAAGATAAAACTAGACCACCAACTTACACCATACACCAGAATAAACTCAAGATGGATAAAAGTCTTAAATATAAGAAATGCTACCATAAAGGTCCTGGAGAAAAATATAGGCAGTAAAATTTTAGTTATCCTATGAAGAAATATGTTTGTTTTCTCGCTCCTTTTTCTGGTGTTTCATTATTGGTATACAAAAATGCTTTTGATTTCTGAATATTGACTTTATATCCAGCTATTTTGCTAAATTTGCTTATTAGGTCGAATAAGTTTTTGGTGGAGCCTATCAGGTATTGTATGTACACTATCATATCATCTGCAAATAATGACAGTTTGACTTCCTCCTTTCCAATTTGGATACCTTTGATTCCTTTTTCTCCTCTGACGGCTATGGCTAGAACTTCCAAGATGATGTTGAACAGAAGTGGAGAAAGTGGACAGCCTTGTCTCATTCCAGATCTTAGTGGGAAAGCTTTTAGTTTTTGTCCATTAAGTATGATGTTGGCTTCAAGTTTCTCATATATGACCTTTATGATGTTGAGGTATGCTCCCTCTATTCCCATTTTGCTGTGTGTTTTTATCATAAATGGTTGCTGTATTTTATCAAATGCTTTTTCAGCATCTATTGATATTATCATATGGTTTTTATCTTTCAATTGGTTGATGTGTTGTATTATATTTATTGATTTACAAATGTTGTACCATCCTTGCATTCCCGGGATGAAACCCACTTGATCATGGTGTATGATCTTTGTAATGTACTGCTGAATCTGGTTGGCCAATATTTTGTTGAGAATCTCATCACCTATGTTTTTCAGAGATATTGGCCTATAGTTTTCTTTCTTAGTTGTGTCTTGACCTGGTTTTGGGATTAGAATAATATTGGCCTCATGGAAAGAGTTTGGGAGTCTTCCCTCTTCCTGGATATTTTTGGTATAGGTTTAGAAGGATAGGAGTTAGTTCTTCTTTAAATGTTTGGTACAATTCACCTGTGTATCCATCTGGTCCAGGGCTCTTGTGCTTTAGGAGATTTTGGATTACCTCTTTAATTTCACTAGTTGTTATTGGCCTATTCAGGCTTTCTGCTTCTTCTGGGTTCAGTTTTGGTAGATTATACATTTCCAGAAATGTGTCCATTTCATCCAGGTTTTCATATTTCTTGTCATATAATTGTTTGTAATAATTTCTTACAATCTTTTGTATTTCTGAAGTATCAGGTGTGATTTCTCCTCTGTCATTTCTGAGTCTGTTTATTTGGGTCCTCTCTCTCTTTTTCTTGATGAGTCTGGATAAAGGCTTGTCAACTTTGTTTATTTTTTCAAAGAATCAGCTTCTGGATTTATTAATTCTTCAAATTGTAATTTGAGTCTCTAAGTTATTTAGTTCTGCTCTGATCTTGATGATTTTCTTCCTTCTACTTGCTCTTGGTTTTGTTTGTTGTTGCTCCTCTAGTTTTTGCAGCTTTGTGGTTAGGTTGTTTATATAAGCTTCTTCTATCCTTTTTAGGTAGGCCTGTATTGCTATGAATTTCCCTCTGAGCACTGCCTTTGCTGTGTCCCATAGGTTTTGGGCTGTTGTGTGTTAATTGTTATTTGTTCCCAGGAACTTTTTGATTTCATCTTTGATCTCATTGTTAACGCATTCATTACTTAGAAGCATGTCATTCACTCTCCATGAATTAGAGTGCTTTTGGTTTTTTCCCTTGAGGTTGGTTTCTACTTTCAAGCCATTGTGATCCGAGAAGATGCTTGGTATGATTTCAATTTTCCTGTATTTGTGAAAGCTCACCTTGTGACATACCATGTGGTCTATCTTTGAGAATGCTCCATGTGTATTTGAAAAGAATGTGTATTTTGCTTCTTTGGGGTGAAAGGTTCTGTATATATCAATTTAATCCATTTCATCTAGAGTGTTGTTCAATGCCACAATATCCTTGGTGTTTTTCTGTTTGTAAGATCCATCCATTGTAGATAATTGGATATTAAAATCCCCTACTATGAGTGTGTTGCTGTTTATAGCCTTCTTGAAGTCCTCCAAGATTTCCCTTATATATTTCGGAACTCTTATGTTGTTTGCATATATGTTTACCAGAGTTATATCTTCTTGATGGATTGTTCCCTTAAGTATTATGAAAGGTCCTTCTTTGTCTCTTTTTCTGGCCTTCATCGTAAGATCTATTTTGTCTGACATAAGTATTGCTACTCCAGCCTTTTTCTCATGTCCATTTGCTTGATATATATTTTTCCATCCCTTCACTTTCAATCTGTGTCAATATTTTGTTCTGAGGTGGGTTTCTTGAAAACAGTGGGTCATGTTTTCTTATCCATTCAGCTACCCTATGTCTTTTGATTGGTACATTTAATCTGTTTACATTTAAGGTTATTATTGATTGATACTTATTTATTTCCATTTTCCCACTTTGTACCTGTGTTCCTCTCTGTCACTCTCTGTTTTTTCATTTTTATAAAGCACACCCTTTAGCACTTCTTGCAATGCTGGTTTAGTAGAGATGTATTCTTTTAGTCTTCTTTTGTCTGGAAAACTCCTATTTCTCCTTCCATTTTGAATGAGAGACTTGCTGGGTAGAGTATTCTTGGTTGCAGGCATTTGTTTGCTATTACTGGGAATATTTTTGCCATTCCCTTATGGCTTCTATTGTTTCTGTTGAATTTGCTGTTGCTTTCTTGATGCTTTTAGGATTCTCTCTTTGTCTCTGAAATTTGCCATTTTTATCATAATGTGTCTTGGTGTTGGTCTGTTTGGATTCATCCTCATTGGAAACCTCTGTGCTTCCTGAACTTGAGTAAAGTTTTCATTCATCATGTTAGGGAAATTTTCTCTCCTTACTTTTTTGAACAGGTTTTCCATTCCTTGTTTCTCTTCTCCTCCTCATATTCCTATGATATGGATATTATTGTGTTCCATGTAGTCCTGTAGCTCTCTTAAAACCTCTCCATTCTTGTTCAGCCTTTTTTCATTCTGTTGCACTGTCTTGGAATATTTTTCTATGTTGGCCTCCAGCTCCCTGATCCAATCCTCTGCTTCCTCTAGCCTACTGTTGATTACTTCTACTGTATTCTTCAATTCAGAAATTGTATTCTTCATTTCCTCCTGGCTCTTACTGATAGTTTCTATGTCCTTTTAAATGCTGGTGTAGTTCTCAGTAAGTTCCTTGTAGCTTCCCTGGAGTTCTTTGAAGTTCCCCTGGAGTTGTTTGTAGTTTTCTTTGAACTGGTTGAGCTCATTAAGCTTCTCTATCATCACTATTTGAATTCCATATCTGATAGTTTGCTTGCCTCTGTTTCATTTAGTGATCTTTCTGGGGATTCCTCCTTTCCTTTTGGTGATGGACTGTTTCTTTTATTCCCCATTTTCAGGTTTTGTTGTAATCCAATCAGACTGTCATCTGTTGCCAGGCTAAGGAATGGCTAGGCTGGAAGAATTGATTTAATTGTAATCCTATTGTTCTGTGAGCCACCACCAGACTCAGATGCAGCTTCCGGTGACAGACTGATTCAGTTGTAAATCAATGAATCAACTACCGAACTCAGGCCCTGCTGGGCTAGACAGAGAGTTTCAGCTATAACCCAATGGATCAGCCATCAGCTCAAGTGCAGCCTAGTGGGACAGATTCAGATGTAAATCAATAAATCTGTGATAAGCTGCCAGGCTAAGGGGCCACTTGGCTCGACTGAAAGATTCTCTTGCAATCCAATGAATCTGTGATCAGTCACCAGGCCCAGAAGCCACTGGGCAGGACAAACGAACTCAGTTGTGAACCAATGAATCCACCATCAGCCACCAGGCTCATTTCCCACTGTGTGGGGCTGACTGTCTGACCCAGGTGTAAGTCAGAGAGTTTGTAATCAGCCACCAAGCCCAGGCACTGCTGGACAAGAGGTACCTCTTTAGGTGTCAGCTATTGTATCTATACTCGGACAGGACATAGCAGGAGAGGTTTATTTAGATGTAAATCAGAAAATTGTGGTCAAGCACCAGGCTCAGGCACCACTGGGTGGGGCTGTCTGCCCAAGGTGTGGGTGATGAATCAGCACTGGGATCCCCACACCTGCTTCCCCACTTCTTTCTTCCAAGCCACTACCACAAACTCTCCCCACATGTCTCCTGTCCCCTCTGCCCTCCCTCTGCTGGAACCCAGGTTAGGTGGATGCCAATGTATTTTCACTGTGATCACCCTAGTAGTTCTTTGTCTCCAGCACTCCCTCAGGCTAGTAAACTCCACGGTTTTCCATCCTTCTCAGCTGTACACTGCTCTACTCTCCACAGTGGTGCTGTAGGCTGGGAAACCCAGTTGTAGGGCCAGAACCCACCCTTCTCCGGTGGAGCCTTTAGCTCCTTCCCTTCAGCTGCTGCCCCTGGTGGAGGCCCAGACAGCCCTCTTGCATTTCTGTGATTCCTACCAGTCATGTTGTGATGAAGCATCCTCTTCTGGCCTGTTTGTGGTTATAGGACTTCTTTCCAGCTGGTGCTCTGTTGATAATCCCAGCTGACTCTTTCTCCAAAAAAGTAATTCCAGGTGTGACCTGGGAGGAGAATGGTGTAGCTCCACTTACTCCTCTGCCATCCTGCCTGAACTCCCTGTTTGCATGCTTTTAATGTTGTATAGTGTGACCCGAAATCCTCTTCATTGCAGATGTATGTAGGAAGGTATTTCTCTTTGTCATGCTGCACTACCTGGTTGTTGGGGCAAGTGCTCATGCGCGGGCCTCAGCTCTTCCCAACCCTTTCCCTATCTCTGGGGGGAGTGCGTAACCTCTCACACTGTTCCTTGGGTCCCTGATCCCTTCTATCCAGTAATATGACCAGATTCCCCCTATTACAATTTCCCCCTTACTACCTCTGGACATTGTAGTTTTACAAAGGCAAATAGGAAAAGGTCTTGTTCTTTTGTAGCTACTTCCTGCTGGCCAAAAACATATTCCTACCTACCCCCTGCTCCACAGATGCCTAACAAAAGTGTGTCTGGAGTGGAGGAGAGCTTTTATGTAAGGGAGAAGGATCTTGCAAAGTCCAGGTCAGTTGGTTTTCCCTGGAAAGCAGCATGTATAATGTTCAAAGGATGGCATTGCTGGACAAGTTGGCAACCTTGTTGTATTCTGGAGGTGACAAAGTTGGCAAGAGGGTTAGAAGGCATGATCAGACCTGAACAACTAAATGACAAAAGTAGGGACTAATTCTACAGTGTTCCCAATTAAGAGTTGCTTCCTTTGAGGAAGGTATGTCACAACTATCTGAAGCTATATTGCCCACTATACTTAAATTAGGCTAAGGGTAATTTTCTGAAATTCCCAATACTTTTAATACTTCTGGACCCTTTTTCTGTAAGCTGTTAGGGAAGAAAAGGAAAGCAGTTTTAAAGTGAAGCCTCTAGGCCAACCCATATTTCACCAACTCAATCATCTAATTCAGCCAAACTGTTGCGTCTCAGGAGGAGGAAATAAACACATATACTGTGTGACCAATACCTGAGTAAATGAGGTCATAGGTATACACTCTGTGAAAACAGAAGGAAGAACACACTGTTAACTCACACAACAAATCACAAAACTATCTCTGAGTCTTTTGAGATGTCTGGTTGCAAGGCCTTTGCTGGAATGATATCAAACAGTAACAATTTAACAAATCCTTCACGCCTGTAAATTAAATAGCTCTGGTTCTATCATCAGGTACTGAGGTAAACTAGTTCAGCTTCCAAGTGAAAATAAAACTTTAAAGACAGTTAGCTGCACTAGAATCTGATATCCACAACTGAGAATTATGATTTTCCCTGAAACCCAATTTCTCTCCCTAAGATTACCCTTATTGTCACCAAAGATACTGTCAGTTTTTAATTTTGGCTCACAATTTGCATGAGCACAGCAAGAGCAGAAATTGATCACAAAGGCTCTTTAAATATGCTTTGCTTGAACTTCTGCAAGGAACTTTAGATTGACCCTTAGCTCTTCAAGACACAGAAACTACACCATACACCTAACATCCAGTACCTAAACTACTCAAGTTCTTGGGGTTCCCATCATGTCTTACAGTTCCTCCTTGCCATCTTTCAGGAAAGCAAACCTACTTCCTTCCCTGGAAAGACTGTCATGAACCACACAACCAAACAAAGGTGTGAGGCTATTTCTCCAGTGGGCTTTTACTAGCTTTGAAAGTCAGTCCCAATTCCTCAAAGCTTTCTAGTAACAACCAGAGCTCAGATCTGCCTCCTTCAGGCATGACACTCCAGCCAATGTCTAGTTATTAAGTTTGAAACAGGTCTTATTGGTTTCATGCAAAGAAGCTTTATGTCATTACTCACTCATTAAGAATGCCAAATTTAAGTCTTCCAGCCAAAATGGTAGCATAGGTAAACATAGTTCATCTCCCCACATAACCAAATTACAACTAAAGTATAAACAACCATCACTCAAACCATCAGAAATAAAGTTGAATGGAAGGCTGGCAACTACTAAATTAAAGATCATATCCATCTAAACTGGTAGGATGGGAAGAGATGCAGAATAGACTGGTCCCACAAATGCATGTGGTGGATAAAAATTTGGGAGGGCTATCTTAGGAATGAGGAGTCCCAACCTCAAAAGAGGCCCCCAGCCCAGAATTCCAGTGCCAAGAAGGTAAGTTCCCATAACTTATGGCTGCAAACTCAAGCAGGGATTGAGTCAGTGTAAGAAATTTCTGGAGTCCCAAGCAGTTCCTCTTAAAGAGCTTTAAAGGCACTAGTGTCATACAGGGAGAAACTGAAGTGTGCAGCATCACGCTAAGAACTGAGGACAGCTTTGTCCCAGACCAAAAGGTGGATAGGTGCCATTGTCCCTTTTCTGAAACCTCCCCCCACAGAATCACAGAGCCAGTAGACAGCTACCATAGCTGACACTCCACCAACTTGGCTAACATCCCAGAGATCCCGAGACTCCATCTCACCCAGCTAATGACCCCACCCAAGTTATTAACCATGAATTTTCCAAAGAATTCCTGAACTTGGCTCATGCTTCACAACTTCCTAAATAAGCAACAGCTAAGGGGCCCCAGCCCTGACCCTAGCAGCAGTAAGCCTCAATTCACAGCTTGGCTTTAGCTGGGAATCTCCAAGACAAGCACAAGTAACAACCATCTCAGGCTGCTTTATAGCTCAGGCAGGGTGGCCCTGGGCAAAACACAGTGGGGCTTATCTTGGCCTGCATGAGCTAGGAAGCCTCAGAGCCTTCACATGCAGTGGAGCTACAGACTATGTCAGAACACCACCACTTTGCCCCTTCACAGCTGCTCCTCCATGGAGGATATGAGTTGGTGGTCAGTGGTCACTGCCAGTTCTTTCAGCTGACTGGCATTGGTAAATCCTTCCCATTGACTTGACAGCATCAATTGAGGCTCAGCTATAAAAGGAGGGTGTACTCAACCCACATAGAGGGCGAACCTCAAGTACCCAGCTTGTGTGATAGGGAAGGTTGTACCACTGGACCCTACAGCACATCTACTATATTAGGCCATGTCACCAAGACACAGAGTCATAGCAGCCCTACCTAATACATTAAAAAAAAAACATCAACAAAAAACAAGGAGGCTTCCAAAATATAGAGGCAAAGAAATGTGGCCCAAATGAAAGAACAGATCAAAACTCCAGAAAAAGAAGTAAACAAAATAGAGATAAACAATCTATCAGATACAGAATTCAAAACACTGGTTATAAGGATGCTCAGGGAACTTAGTGAGGACCTCAACAGCATAAAAAAAAGAAAAAGAAAAGAAAAAAGGCCCAGTCAGAAATGAAGGATACACTAATTGAAATAAAGAACAATTTACAGGAAAACAACAGCAGAGTGGATGAAGCCAAGAATCAAATCAATGATTTGGAACATAAGAAAGCAAAACACAACCAATCAGAACAAGAAGAAAAAAATGAAGATAGTGTAAATAGCCTCTGTGACAAGTTCAAGCACTTTAACATTCACATTATAGGGGTTCCAGGAGGAGAAGAGAGCAAGAACTTGGAAACCTTTTTGAAAAAATAATGAAAGAAAACTTCCCTACTTTGGAGAAGGAAATAGATATGCAAATTCAGAAAGTATGGAGAGTTCCAAACAAGATGGATACAAAGAGGCCCACTCTAAGACAAATCATAATTAAAATGCCCAAGATTAAAGATAGAGAGACTCTTAACACCAGCAAAAGAAAAAAAGTTAGTTACCTACAGGAGAGTACCCATAAGACTTGTCAGCTGATTTCTCAAATGAAACTTTGCAGGCTAGAAGGTATTGACCAGAAATATTCAAAGTCATGAAAAGTAGAGAACTATAGCCCAGATTGCTCTACCCAGCAAAGCTATCACTTAGGATCAAAGGGCAGTAAAGAGCTTCCCAGACAAAAAAAAAAAAAATTAAAGAATTTCATCATCAACAAACCATTATTGTATGAAATGTTAAAAGGCCTTATTTGAGAAAAAGAAGATCAAAACTAGGAACAATAAAATGGCAGTAGTTTTTGAAGAAGGATCAAAATGGTGGAAGAGTAAGCAGAGCTACACTAATCTCCTCCCAGGTCCCATCTGAAATTACTTTTTTGGAGAAAAAAATCAGCTGGAATTAGCAACAGAACACTTGGTGGAAAGACGACTTATAACCATGTCTTGGTGGACAGAACAGACATGACTGGTAGGAATTACGGAAACACAAGAGGACTTGCTGGGCCCCCACTGGAGGCAGCAGCCGAAGGAACGGAGCCAGGGGCTCCACCAGAGAAGGGTGGGTTCTGGTCCCCCAGCTGGGTTTCCCAGCCTACAGCAATATGGCAAAGAGTAAAAGAACATCCAGCTGAGAAGGGCAGGAAGCCTTGGGGTTTACAGGATTAAGAGAGTGCTGAAGACAGAGAATTATTAAGGTGACCACAACGAAAATACACTGGCACCCACCTACCCTGGGCTCCCGCAGTGGGAGGGCAGAGTGGACTGAAGATGCTTGGGGAGAGTTTGCAGAAGTGGCTTGGAGGAGAGAAGAGAGGAGGCAACTGTGGGGATCCCAGTGCTGACTCATCACCCACACCTCAGGTGGGCTATGCTGCGCCAAACGGCTTCCATCTGAGGGGTCCTCATAGCCCCACCCATTGGAAGCAACCTGCCCTATACAGCAGTACCTGAGCCTGACACCTGATCACAATTCTTTGATTTACATCTAAATAAATATCTCCTGCCCTGCCATGTCTGAACACAGATACAAAAGTTTGCACCTGAACTGGTGTTTCTGGTTCAGCAGCACCTGGGCCGGGTGGCTGATTACAAACGCTCTGACTTACAGCTGGGTAAGTCAGTCAGTCCAATACAGTGGCCTGTAGCCTGGAGACTGATCACATAATCGTTGATTTACAACTGAAACTATCTCACCCAGTGGCACCTGAGCCTGGTGACGATCACAGACTCATTGGATTACAATGAATCTTTCTGGCTAGCCCAGAAGGGCTTGAGCTTAGCACTGATGACAGTTCACTCATTTGCAACTGAATCAGTCTGTCCCCACAGGCTGCATCTCAGTCTGGCAGTCGATCACAGATAGATAGGATTACAACTGAATCAATCCTTCCAGCCTAGAGGTGCCTTAGCCTGGCAGCTAAACAGAGTCTGATTAGATTACAATGAAACCTACGAATGGGGAGAAAAAAAAACAGTCCATCACCAAAAGGAAAGGAGGAATCCCCAGAAAGATTGCTAAGTGAAATAGAGGCAAGCAAACAATCAGATATGGAATTCAAAATAATGATGATAGAGAAGCACAATGAGCTCCTGAAGCTCAAAGAAACTACAAACAACTCCAACGGAACTATGAAGGACTCCAGGGAACAATATTCTAGATGAAATGAACTTAACTGAAATATACAGAACCTTTCACCCCAAAGAAACAAAATACGCATTCTTATCAAATGCACATGGAACTTTTTCAAAGATAGACCACATGTTAGGACATAAGGCAAGCCTCCACAAATTCAAAAAAAATTGAAATCATACCTAGCATCTTCTCAGATCACAATGGATTGAAACTAGAAACCAACGTCAAGGGAAAAAACCAAAAGCATTCTAATTCATGGAGACTGAATACGATGCTTTTAAGTAAGGAATGGGTTAACAATAAGATCAAAAAAGAAACAAAAAAGTTTCTGGAAACAAATGACAATGAATACACAACAGCCCAAAACCTATGGGACATAGCAAAGGCAGTCCTCAGAAGGAAATTCATAGCAATAAAGGCCTACCTAAAAAGAATAGGAGCTTATACAAACAACCTAATATAAAGCTGCAAGAACTAGAGGAGCAACAACAAACAAAGCCCAGAGCAAGCAGAAGGAAGGAAATCATCAAGATCAGAGCAGAATTAAATGACTTGGAGACTGAAACTACAATACAAAAAATCAGTCAATCCAGCAGCTGGTTCTTTGAAAAAATAAACAAAAGTGACAAGCCTTTGACCAGCCTCATCAAGAAAAAAAGAGAGGACCCAAATAAACAGAATCAGAAATGACAGAGGAGAAATCACAACTGATACTTCAGAAATACAAAAGATTGTAAGAAATTACTACAAACAACTATATGACAAGAAACATGACAATGTGGGTGAAATGGACACATTTCTGGAAAGGTATAATCTACCAAAACTGAATCAAAAAGAAGCAGAAATCCTGAATAGACCAATAACAGCTAATAAAAGTGAAGCAGTAACCAAAAAACTCCCAAAGCAAAAGAGCCCCAGACCAGATGGATACACAGGTGAATTTTGCCAAACATTTAAAGAAGAATTAACTCTTATCCTTCTCAACCTATTCTAGAAAATACAGGAAGAGGGAAGACTCCCAAACTCTTTCCATGAGGCCAATATTATTCTAATCACAAAACCAGTTCAAGACACAACTAAGAAAGAAAACTATAGGCCAATATCTCTGATGAACATAGGTGATGAGATTCTCAACAATATACTGGCCAACCAGATCCAGCAATACATTACAAAGATCATACACCATGATCAAGTGGGTTTCATCCCAGGGATGCAAGGATGGTACAACATTCATAAATCAATAAATGTAATACACCACATCAACAAATTGACACACAAAAACTATATGATCATATCAATAGATGCTGAAAAAGCATTTGATAAAGTACAACAACCATTTATGATAAAAACACACAGCAATATGGGAATAGAGAGAGTATACCTCAACATACTAAAGGCCATATATGAGAAACCTGAAGCCAACATCATACTTAATGGACAAAAATTAAAAGCTTTCCCACTAAGATCTGGAATGAGACAAGGCTGTCCACTTTCTCCACTTTTACTCAACATCGTCTTGGAAGTTCTAGCCATAGCCATCAAAGAAGAAAAAGGAATCAAAGGTATCCAAATTGGAAAGGAGGAAGTCAAACTGTCATTATTTGCAGATGATATGATAGCGTACATATAAAACCTGATAGGCTCCACCAAAAGCTTACTCAACCTAATAAGCAAATTTAGCAAAATAGCTGGGTATAAAGTCAATATCCAGAAATCAAAAGCATTTTTGTATACCAATAATGAAACATCAGAAATAGAAGAGAAAACACAAATACCATTTACCATAGCAACAAGAAAAATAAAGTACCTAGGAATCAACTTAACTAAGGAGATAAAAGACCTATACTCAGAAAACTACAGAACATTGAGAAAGAAAATAAGGAAGGTACAAATAAATGGAAGCATATAACATTTTCATGGATAGGAAGAATTAACACCATTAAAATGTCCATACTATCCAAAGCAATCTATAAATTCAATGCAATCCCCATTTAAAAGCCAATGACATACTTCACAGATCTAGAAAAAATACTTCAAAAATGTATATGGAGCCCAATACAACCACAAATAGCCACAGCTATCTTGAGAAAGAAGAACAAGGTAAGAGGAATCACAATACCAGACATCAAACTGTACTACAAAGCTATCATAATCAAAACAATCTGGTACTGGCATAAGAATAGATATATAGATCAGTGGAACAGAATAGAGAGCCAAGAAATAAACTCAGGACTCTATGGTCAATTAGTATTCAACAAAAGGAGAAGGAACATAAAATGGAGTAAAAATAATCTCTTCAACAAGTGGTGTTGGGAGAACTGGACAGGGGTATGCAAAACAATAAAACTAGACCACGAACTTACACCATACACCAGTATAAACTCAAGATGGATAAAGGACTTTAACATAAACTGTGACACCATAAAAGTCCTAGAGGAAAACATAGGAAATAAAATTTCAGATATCCTAATCAGAAATATTATCACTGATACTTCTCCAAGGGCAAAGGAAATAAAAGAACAAATAAACAAATGGGGCTGTATCAAAATTAAAAGTTTCTGTTCAACTAAAGAAAACACCAGCAAAATTGAAAGGGAACCAACTATATGAGAAAACGTATTTGCCAACAATACCTCAGACAAGGGTTTGATCACCAAAATATATAAAGAACTCATGGAACTCAACACCAGGGAGACAGGCAGCCCAATGTGAGGAGGACATACAAATGGCCCAAAGGCATATGAAAGAATGCTCAACATCACTAGCCATCAGAGAGATGCAAATGAAAACCGCAATAAGATACCACCTCACACCTGTCAGAATGACCATTATCAACAAATCAACAAACAACAAACATGTGTTGGCAAGGATGTGGGGAAAAGGGAACCCTGGTGCGCCATCGGTGTGAATGCAGACTGGTGCAGCCACTATAGAAAACAGTATGGAGTTTTCTTAAAAAAACTAAAAATGGAACTGCCTTTTGATCCAGCAATTCCACTGCTAGGACTATACCCGAAGAACCTTGAAACACCAATTCAGAAGAACCTATGTACTCCTATGTTCATAGCAGAGTTATTTACAATAGCCAGTGCTTGAAACAGCCTAAGTGCCCATCAATAGATGATTGGATAAAAAAACTTTTGTACATTTACACAATGGAATACTACACAGCAGAAAGAAAGAAGGAACTCCTACTCTTTGCCACAACATGGATGGAACTGGAAAGTATTATGCTTAATGAAATAAACCAGTCAGTGAAAGACAAATACCATATGATCTCACCCATTACAGGATAATAAGGAACAAAACAAACAAACAAGCAAATACATGAATACAATGACTAGACCTTCAGTGGGCAGAGAGGAGTGGTGAGAAGGGGGGTGGGAGGAGGATGCAAAGAAGGGGAGCAATTTAGTCAAGGAATTAGCATGGACATGGGCAACAAGCTGGATTGACTTTGGAGAGGAGTGGGTGGGTCAGAAAGGGGATAGAGGGGAGTAAAAAGAGGATGGATGTAATACAACAACAATAAAATTAAATTTAGAAAAAGATCCTGCACAAATCAATATTTGTCAGAATGGGGCTTTTTGACTGGCAAATAGGAATATTGCAGGGAGACTGGCACAACGAAAATAGTCCTGATTTTAAGAACATTTGTAATATTGCCCAAATCCCTTCTAAAGACTCATTTTTAAAAGAGTACTGCTTCTTCCATGGGGTCTGAACCCCTTTTTTTAGATTAACTTTTATGGTTTGGATATTAACCACTTTTACTGGGGTTCTGTCAGCCCAGTTTGATCAACCTTTCCACAGACCTCAGGTGGAGTTCACCTCCAGGTTCTTCTGGGCAAGTTAGTAGTGTCTGGAGCTTGACAACATGTTCTAGTGGGGCCTCTACACATAATTGTTGCTTTTCAGGAGAAAAATTATTTGTACATGCAATTTGCAAAGTAAATCTCAGCCTAGCAGTGAAATAGGGTAGTCTGGCATGTAGAGAAAACTATGCATAAACTTTTGATTCCCTAGCTGGCGTTCTAGAGGTTAAAGCAATGCCTATTTTTGTAATTATCCAGTCACTTCATTAACCATTACTGCATCTAAATTTTTCTTGGTTAACTTCATTTTCAGCACTGAGTATGTAGCTCCTATATTTACAAGGAAATCAACTAGCTTATTCCCAGAATTAACTGTATCCAGGGCTCACATGGGGGAAATAATATTAGGTCATGAGATGTCCAAAGGAGCCCCTGGGCTTCCTCATTTATCATCAAGCTCCCATCTCCTTTTCAACATTCCTCAGAAAAGGTTTCATCTCTATTTTGCCTTTTGAGTTTCAGGCACTCCTTTCTCCAGTGGCTCTCCTCCTTGCAATAGGCACATTGGTTGATGCCTAGTAGGCCTCTCTCCTTTTCCCCTTAGGATCCTGCCTCTTCTTCTGGTCTCACCACCCCATTTCTAAAATCACCATAATGATTACTTGATTCCCAAGTGTTACAAACTTTAAATGCTATGTCCACCGATTGAAAATGGCTGATTCCCAATGCTCCATCTAAATGCTGAAGTTTCTTTCTGATATCTGGAACACTTTGCCCAATAAAAGTCATATTCACCATCTGCACATTTTCTGATGCCTCTGAGTCAGCATCAGTGTGCCTCAGAGCCTCAGAGATGCTCTCTAAAAATTCAGAAGGATCCTCATCTAGCTTTTGTTGAATAGCCAGTAGTATCATATTCAGGCTTTTGCTTGGACATGCCTTTCTTACGCCATTCCAAAATACATCTTCTGTAATGTTCTAGGAAGGCAAGGTCCCCACTTTTTGGGTCTTGATCTGTCTCTGTCAAAGGAATTGCCCCAGCTGGGTTGGGGTCACATTAGGATTCTCTTGGTGAAGGTGTTGAACCTCTTTGGCTTTTTTAATAAACAGCTATCTCTCATTAACAAGCTGTTAAGGAGAGCCTGTACATTTATCCAGTTTAGATGATGAGTGACAAAAATGAAGGTGATAAGACCTACCATTTTCTGAAGATCTTCTCTAAGGAGAGGTTGGAATTCTTCCAACTCAGTACATCTGAGGTGGAAAACTGAGCATGGGTCTAATGGTAGCCAGCAGGATGAACGTCCTGATTTACTCCACCTATAAAGTATTGCCTCAAAGAAAACTGTCTTGCTCCAGATTTAGAGGCTCCCTAGCAAAATTGGATACCTTGACAGGTCTTCAAGGGAAAGGCCCATCCTTCATCATACAGGGGTAGGACCTTTGGCTCCATAGGCCCTGGTTTAAGGGTAGCTAGGGGGATTGGCAACACAAGAGGTCCTCCTGCTACTAACCCTCTGTCCCCTGGATTCAGGGCATTAATGAGGCTTATTTCCTTATTCTCCTTTTATTCCTGAGTCTATCAGAAAGAGATTTCAAGGCCCCTTTCCTTCTCTGCACTATCAAACAGACTTTGGTAAAGACAGACTCTGGTAAAGTACTATTATGCAATGATATAAACATTTTCACATAATGGATTTCATCCCATTTGTATACCTGTTGGTAATATTGTTCCAACTGCATAATGGTACAGCAGGGAACCACACATGGGCCACCTTTCCCTACAATCCAAAACATACATAGACCACACAGTGCTACAATAAAAAAGCAATACCTCAGACATTGGATAATATCCCAAAAGTCAGCCAGTCCTCCCCAGACCCCAGTGGCCAGGAAAGAGGGGAGAGCAAAGAGAACAGCATTTCCATTCAATCCACTCTATATAGTCTGGCCCAAAATTTGCTTTACAAAAGCACCTAGGAGGTTATTTCCCCCTATCACACTGTGCTGCCCAGTTGCAAGAGCATCCGCTCATACACAGTTCTCATCTCTTTCTACCCCCTTCCCCACCTCTGGAGAGGGTGTGCAGACTCTCATGCTGTTTGTCGGGTCCCTGCTCCCCTCTGCTCAGCATTCCAGCCAGACCACCACCCCCCACCCCTACCATTACAAGCTGACAGCAGCCCTGCCTTGGCTCACTTCTTCTACTGTGAATTTTATTCCTCAGTGAACTAAGGCAACCCAGCCTAGGCTCTCCTGTTGCTTCTGTTCTAAACCCTTCCTTATTTAATTGCTCCCAGCTTTAATAAATGTACTCTCAGTATAAAAATAAAACAAAAAATAAGGTTATGGAATTATGTACAAAGCTGAAAGTAGAAACCAGAGAGCTATTTGGGTATTTTCCCTTTAACAAGTTTCTCTCTCTGGCTGTACTTTCTCGCTTCACAGCTGCTTCCCTGCAGTCAGAGATGCACATGGAAAAGCACCTGTAGTCCAAGAGCAGTCAGTTGCTTGTTGCTTCAGCTCTGAACAAGTATAAGATGAGCTGTAACTTTGACACATTTAAGAAGCAGGTGTGTGGCATATTCAGAAGGTAGTATGATCCTCAAGTGAGATATTGGTATTTTATATCAGGAAAAAAACTCAATTCTGTACCTTGCAAATAAAAATAAACACTTTCTCTTTATGCATTTTATCCTTTTAGAATAAAATAAGTACATGCTGCTATAGCACAATTGCCTTTAACTACTTAATAAAGAATAAGAATGAGGAGGAAGAGGAACGGTAGGAGGAGAAGAAGAATTCTTCCTTTTTAGTCTGTACAGGCTGCTATAACAAAGATACCATGGACTGGGTAGCTTATGAACAACAAAAATTTATTTCTCACAGTTCTGTTAGCTGGGAAGTCCAAGATCAAGGTACTGGCAGATTTGGTGTCTGATGAAGGTCCACTTCCTGGTTCATAGACTGTCTTCTCACTGTGTTTTCACACAGCAAAAAAGGCAAGGGAATTTCCTGTGTCTTTTTTATAAGGACACTTATCCCAAATATGAGAATTCCACTCTTGTGACATAATTTCCTCCAAAAGGACCCAATTTCCAATACCATCACATTGGGGCTTAGGCAGATGAATTTTGGGGGGACATAAATGTCTGTCTATAGATACTAGCCCCTAGGTATCAAATAATGATTATAATTCTAATACAGACCCATTTTATAGGTTAAAAGCTCACTATCACTTCCCCCAGGCTAGGACTTAGTCATAGGGGCCACCAGGTCCTACCAGAAGATGACTACTCATAATGGCCAAAAGCATCAGTGTCTGGTGAAAGTTCACTTCCTGCATGGAGAAGGTCATGTCCTGACAAGCTATACACATTAGTGATATGAAGCATGTGGTATATAAAACATCTTTAATAAAGCAAAAGGGAATCTGACTGCCAGGTATGCAAGAAATACATTACACATCTATCTTCCTACAGATAGAATTGTAGATTGGTTTAATAAAAATTATATATAAATGCATAGCATGGTTAGACAAATATAGTGGTTGCATAAATATTGAAAAATGAAGTATTGCATAGTGCAGAAAATTGATTCTAAGGGAGGAATAAGTACAGATATATATATATATATACATATATATATAGTCATACTAATTTCTATATATTGATAAAGGTATGCATTTGTATGTATACAGTGATTAGATAAATATAATGTTTAAATGGTCACTACATGTAAAACTTTCACAATCCTTGATAAATAAGATATATACATACAGTAATTCAATAAATATATACTGAGATATTTGATAGTTAAGTACAGTTGTTAAGGCCTCTGGACACTATGAAAAGATTTTCCCACCAGAGCTCATCATTCAAGCTGAGAGTTGTCCTGTCCAGTGCTGTGCCCTAGGGTGCCAATGGTGACACACATTCAAGGGGGGCAGCACAAGCCAGTGGTGAGAATGGATGAGAAATATGAGAAAGTGCTGGTAATGGTATTGAATCGGTATTGAGCACTTAGTATGTACCAAGTTAACACTGCATTTCAAGTCACCTCCAGAGGAAAATTATTCTATTATCCTTAAGTTAGGGTAGAGGAAACTGGGGCCCAAAAAAGGAATATTTGGCACACTAGTAATTCTCTAAACCTTTTTAAATGTTGTGAATATTAATGGGCTTATCCTGGTTTTTAAAAAAATTTCAGGCCCTGGCTGGTGGCTCAGTGGATAAGGCGCCAGCCTGTGAACCCAAAGGTCGCTAGTTCGATTCCCAGCCAGGGCACATAACCAGGTTGCAGGCCAGGTCTCCAGCCAGGTCCATAGCTGGAGGCAGGTCAAAGGCAACCTTACACTGATGTAAGGTTCTGCCTCTCCCCTTTCCTCTGTCTCTGGAAATAATAAATTAAAAATTTTTTAAAAATTCAAGTGTGAACAAATTTGCTGACACCCAAATGTACTCCACCACCACCAAACACATACACACACACACACACACACACACACACACAAACCTGGGTGGGAGAGTGTCAGAGGTGAAAGCTGTAGGAAAAGGCAGCATATGCTGAAACAGTCTTTGACTGCCTGCGGGGGATGGGCTAGGCCCTATTTCCCACAAAAGAAAACTGCCTTGGGATCCTGTGCCCTTACCTGTCTGATTCAGACAGAGGCCACACTCCTGGCAGGCCCCAGGGTGGGTAAAATGATAGACATGGTGAGACTGTGGTCTAATAGGGAAGTTACTATGCCTGGCCTGGAGGGAAACACAAAGGAGACATCTGGAGCCACAGACATTTTAGAGAGAGAAGCAACCAGAGGGAGACATTGAGAGACACCTAGATATGGCAAAGATACAGAAATAAAAATGCAAACAACTCAGAGACCCAAAGGGAAGACACAGAGATAGACCCAGAAAGAGATACCTAAGGATTCAGAAACACAGACACACAGAAGGCCAAGGGCCTGTGGGAGGATTCTTTAACAGGAAGAGCTCTTACTCTTGCTGTCTCATGGACTCCAGCACTCCTCTCATTGTATCTTAGCAGGTCCTGGGTACTCAAATTCCGAGCCCTTTCTGAGATTTACTGGCATAAATAACTTTACAGCAGGACTTTTCCCAGGCTAGGCAAGGTGCTGTGTCTGCTATAGGAAGTCCTGCTCTACAGCAACCCTATCTTTTTCTCTCTCAAGAGATGTTTGTTTTCCTTTGTATACAGAATGTATATCCATAAAACTTCTGTAGCACTTATCTAGGAGAAAACAAGACTGACCATGGGTTTCCTTCCATCTAGCTGTCTCCCACGAAGGCTGATAAAGTTGAAGGGCCTAGAAAGCTTTCCTGGGATTCACTGAAGACCCAGCCAGGCTGATGTAGGACCGAACCTATCCTTACCCAGTGTGGACAGCCTGTGGCCTCATCCACCCAGGGTAATCAGCTCAGCTTACCACTTATCAACAGAACCATGACGACCTCTTTGCTGACACGTAGCAGGCTCCTAGAGAATGCAGGTGAATTAACAGTGAAGAGACTTATGATAGTCGGAAATGACCTCCCGTGTTTAAGCCACCATTCTCCTGCATTCTCCTCTTACCCACACCACACCCCTACCCCATCTCACCCTTAGGCACATTCAGGTTTCTTCAACAAACATGGTCACTGTCTATGGCCCAGAAGCCTAGATTATGGGTCCTGGCCACCTGAATTATAATTCTGGTCTGAATGTCTTTGGACTGGACAGGCCAAGTCTGCCTCAGGCCAGCTGGTACTGTGTGGGTTTCTTGACTTTGTGCAGAAAACATTTCACAGCATAAATCCAGGTGACTTCAAGAATATATATTTAATCTGGTAACAGTGAAAGTTTAAGACAAAGAAAACTATAAGTTCATGCCTGAGATGGGTGTGCCCTGCTGGCACCTTTTGTCTTAAGAGATTTTGTCATTCTTTTAGAGGTGGGAAGCCCAGGGGAGGTTTCAGCAAAATATTCATCTGCTTTCTAAGTGTGTGTGTGTTTTAATATGATGATGTATCCAAATGAGTGTATAGGAGGACCAGATCATTTTCTGATCAGCTGTGCCTCTATCTTGGATTTGTTCGGTTCTAATTGGGTTTTTTGTTAGTTATTTCAGACTTAATTTTCCTTGGGTTTTGCTGACACTAAGGACACTTAATTGGGCCTCTGTTATCTGTCTCCCCGGGGTAATTTAAGCTATTTACTCTCTGGTTAGGGAGGAGAGGAGTAAACTATTTGCTCTCAAGTATCCTTGATTAGGGAAGATAATATCTTGCAATTTACTTACTGGCTGTAAATTGCTTGACTTGTTTGGCCCTATTTGTCTTACTGTTTGCCTCAGTTCCCCCCTGTTTTCACTTGTAAAAATATTCTCCTAACATCTAACTATCCTGCCTCATCAACTTACTCCATGCCTCTTCTCCTCCAAATACAACATAGAATATCAGTAGTAGCATCAACTTAATGGTGCTGCTGTGAGGACTCAGTGAGTTAATATTGCAAAATGAGATACTATAAGACCAGAGACTTTGGAGTCAGACTACCCTCAGAGAATTCATCTAATCTCTCCAAACTTCAGTTTCTCATCTGTAAAATGGGCATAATTGAAACCAGAAAAGCCAACATTTATACTGTTTGTCACCTACCGGAACGAACAACCAGAGACAGGGACTGAATATTT
This sequence comes from Noctilio leporinus, assembly GCA_004026585.1. Taxonomy (NCBI): domain Eukaryota; kingdom Metazoa; phylum Chordata; class Mammalia; order Chiroptera; family Noctilionidae; genus Noctilio; species Noctilio leporinus. Next base: position 54,111 of record PVIW01008821.1, read on the forward strand.
ATGGGCACTTTATTCAGATAGCTAGTGATCTGTGAAGACAGTGGGTTATGTACCCTAACAGACCATGTTACATTCCATTTCAAACTCACTCTTTTTATAAGGAGAAGAAAAGTGTAGGTAAGTGGTTTGGATTTCAGGGAAAAGGTTAATCAGATAAAAATCCTGCAGCATTTTTTCATCTGTGTCATTTCACTCTGAAGTATAATGGCTCAGATACCATTTGGAATTGCTTGCAGTCCGCCTGAGGCACAAAGGTGGAACTGTTTATGGTCTCCTGGAGTCAAGGCAGGTCATACCTTCAGTTTCTGAAACAATAGCTTTTTACATATATTGATTACTAAGCTTATTAGCTGTTAGCTAAAACTAAAATTTTTCCTTAATTTGAGCCCCCCATCATTTCTCCACTGTTAGTTTAAACTACCTTATTTATATGAGATCAGTTTTATATGGAAGTACTCATTTTGTTGTTGAGCATTTATCTTAGCATTAAGAATATATTTAGAGGTCGGGAAGATGGCGACAGAGTAGAGAGCAGTGCTGATGGTGTTCTCGAGTACCAAAGCTAGAGGACAAGATAGGGAGCGTGAGACGTCTTCAGGACCCTAGGAATTGGAGCGGGCAGCATCTGGACACAGGGGAGCACAGCTCAGAGGCAGAGGAGGCCAGAAGGACAGTAGGTGAGGCATACCTGACCAACCAGTCGCAGGCCAAGGTCGGCTCTGGGCAGTGGCAGCTCTGCCCAGAGAGGCGCGTTTGACTGAGGCCAGCTCCGGGCTCCCTGGCAACTGGAAGTCTCAACAGTGAAGTGCGGGCGGCGAGGGCAAATGCTGTAGGGAATGCGGAATTGAACTCTTGCAGGGGAGGGACTATGTGAGACACTCACTCCTGCAACAGGGAGAGGAAGCTCCTCACGGGGCTAGAGGCAGAGGAGAAGTGTCCTGAGGGAAGCCGGAGATGGGGAGCGGGGAAGTGCACAGGCCGGGGCGGTGAGAGGGCCAAAAAAGGTGCTGCTGGGCCACCAGGGAAACAGCAGCTAGAAGCCCCTGCGAGGGGGGAGGCCCAGCCCTGCGCAACCACACAGGCCCCCAGGCTCCGCAGAAACTCCAAACAGTGAGCAGGGAACTAGTAGTGGGGGCAACTGACCCACCATTGTTGGAGACAAAGGCCACACCGCCCACTCCTGGGACGGGCTCATCACAGAGGCCACGTAAAAGACTTCTCAGAGAGCTGGTTAGATTGGAGGAGTGGTGCCCACCCCGGAAGGGCGGGACAGTGTAGGCGGACCCTGGACAGTGCTGACAGAAAGGGGCAGCCTCCTCTCGGAACTGCAGAGGTGGGGCCAGTCCCCACAGGGACCAGCAAAGTTGCAGCTGCCCTGCAGGGGTGCTGGGTGCTCGTACTGGGCAGGAACCTCCTCCAGGAGTGGGAGGGGGCTCCCTGTGGGCTCCAGAATACCGGCAGCCCTAACACCCAGCCAGGCTGCGGAAGGCCCAGCCTACCTGGGGGCGGACACTCAGAATCAGCCCTGAATGTGATAATCAGAGGCCCTGCCAACGCCAAGACCAGCTAGAATATAGACTATAGACTGTAAAGTCCTGACCAAAGAAAAGAGGCAGCCTCAGGAAAGGGATTGCTGCCAATCTCAAGCACCTGAGTTATACAGAGAGCAATATGAACTATTAATCCCCAACATATCCTTTGCAAAAGTTACTTCTCACATATTCTTAATTCCCCCCATACCTCAATCCACCTAAATACCCAAGACCCTCCCCCTACTCTCGAATTAAAGTCTACTCACTCTGTGGCTATAACGCATTCCCAGTCCTCAATCTAAGTATTCCTCCCTTCCCCAGCCTTTCTAAAGACTTTCTTTATTCTTTTTTTCCTTCCTTTTTTTTTTTTTTTTCCTTTTCTTCCTGGTAAAGCCCACAGGTTCTGGCTCCACCTGGACCAATCAGAAATCATAAAGGGGGAACACACAGCTAAAACCTTTCTTTATTAATATTGAATTCTCTTTGTCTTGTGATTTTCTCCCCCCATCCTTTTTTTTCTTTCTTTCTTTCTTTCTTTCTCCTTTCTTTTCTCCCTGATAAAACCAACTGGTCCTGGCTCCACCTGGACCAAACAGAGACCATAAAGGGTGAACAGACACCTAAACCTTTTCTTTATTAATATTGATTTCTCTTTCTCTTGTGACTTTCTCCCTTTTTTTCTTTCTTTCTTTTTTTTTTTTTCCTCTGCTAAAAGCCCTCAGGTCCAGGTTCCATCTGGACCAGTCAGGGATTATTAAGGGTGAACAGGCATTTAAACCCTTTCTTCTCATTATTATTATCATTTTTATTTCTTTTTTCCTTTTGTATTTTTTTTGTTTGGTTTGGTTTGGTTTGGTTTGGTATTTGGTTTTTTGTTTTTGTTTTGTTTTGTTTTTTTTTGTTTTTTGTTTTTGTTTTTGTTCTTGTTTCTGCTAAAAACCCACAGGACCAGAATACAACCAGACAGCCCAAATAAAGGACACACCAAGAACAGAAAGTGGAGAAAATCTGGGAGATGGCAACACTGAACTCCACAAATCTCCTATCACAGAAGGGTGCTCAACTAAGGCAAGGAAGCAAAGCAGGTTAACCCAAGGAAAGAACAAAAATAAATAAATAAATAAAGAGCAAGCAAGAACAGACACCCAAAATGGGGAAAAAAAGAATCAGTCCATCACCAAACGGAAAGGAAGAATCCCCAGAAAGAACACAAAATGAAACAGAGGCACCTGGAATATCAGATAAGGAATTCAAAAGAATGATGATAGAGAAGCTCAGTGAGCTCAGCCACATCAAAGAAAACTGTAAACAACTCCAGGAGAACTACAAAGAACTCCAGGGAAATTACAAAGAACTCCAGGGAAGTTACAAGGAACTTAATGAGAACTACAACAGCATGAAAAAGGACATGGAAACTATCAATAAGTGCCAGGAGGAAATGAAGAATACAATTTCTGAATTGAAGAATACAGTAGAAGGAATCAATAGTAGGCTAGAGGAAGCAGAGGACTGGATCAGCAAGTTGGAGGATAATGTACACAAATACTCCAAGACAGTACAAGAGAATCAAAAAAGGCTGAACAAGACTGAAGAGAGGTTAAGAGAGCTGCAGGACAACATGAAACGTAACAACATCCGTACCATAGGGATACCAGAAGGAGAAGAGAAACAAGGAATGGAAAACC
>PVIW01008822.1:0-57228 GCA_004026585.1 Noctilio leporinus
AGTCAGTGAAGGACAAATATCATATGATCTCACCCATTATGGGACAATAATGAGCAAAACTAACAACAAGCAAAACAGAACCAAGTATATGAATACAGTAAATAGGCCTTCAGTGGTCAGGAGGAAAGGGGTTGGGGGGAGGGGGGAGGCAGAGGCAAGAAAGGGGAGCAGCTTAGACAAGAACCTAGTATAAAGGAACCCTGGACATGGACAACAGGTGGGATTGACTTTGGGAGGAATGGGTGGGTGGGGAGGGGGACAGAGGGGAGCAAAAAGGGGATGAATGTAATACAACAACAATAAAATTAAAAAAAAAATAGAAGGTATTATTCTATGGCTCTGAGGTTCCTCTTAAGTCTAATACTATGGACTTCATTTACAATATCCTATATAATGAAATTCTGCCTTCTGAGAGGTTTATATTCACCAAAGAATTGGTGGAGTCCAGAGAGCTCAGAGCTGTGAGGTGGCCCAGAGAAGGGAGGCTGAGGGCCACTGTCACAGAATCACTTTCTAACAGTGGGAATAAACTTCAGACTAGAAGCTTCCTCCTTTAGGAAGTGAGTAAAGTTGTCTTGAGGTTGGTTTAAGCTGTAAAGAGGCCCTGGAAAAACTCTATCTGATTGTTAACATGCTTTAATTACTCTAGAAGCTTTCCGGCAACAAAGTCCACATTTGATGACCTTGCTTACACAGCTAGCTCACCACCTTTCCCACGGACACACTACGCACCATTTTCCTCCACGTGCTCCCTGGCTATAAGCTGGATGTAGCTTTTATAATGAAAGTTGAGTTTTATTTTATTTATATATTTTAAAAATATGTAATTTATTTATTTTAGAGTAGGGGAGGGAGAAAGAGAGAAAGAGAAACATCAATTCGTGAGAGATACAGACCGGTTGCCTCTTGAACACCCCACAACTGGGGATCTGACCCTCAACCCAGGCATGTGCCCTGACTGGGAATTGACAACCTTTCGGTCTGCAGGCCAGTGCTCGATCCACTGAGCCACACCAGCCAGGGCTTGAATTTTATTAAAAAAATAAATCAAAGCCCTGGCTGGTGGCACAGTGGATAAGGTGCCGGCCTGCAAACCCAAAGGTCGCTGGTTCAATCCCCAGCCAGGGCACAGAACCAGGTTGCAAGCCAGGTCTCCAGCCAGGTCTGTAGCTGGAGGCAGGTGAAAGGCAACCATACACTGATGTCTCTCTCCCTCTCTGCCTCTCTCCCTTCCCCTTTCTCTAAAAATAATAAATAAAATCTTCATTAAAAAAAAAAATCATTCTCCACATCACTCATAAGGCTCCAAGTAATTAATCCCCATGCCCAGGATGGTTCATTATTTTCAAGCAAACCCATTAGACACAAGCTGAAAAAGCCCTGTGTATTTAGTTCCTCAAATTTTCTTCAGCTGGTTGCTCATTTAGACTGTACACAAACAGAAGATGTCAGGAACTATCCCTGCTATACCTGCTGCAGTTAGTCCCCCCAACCCCCAGCACATGATGAAATCTGATTACGGAGGACTAAGCAATGAAAGCTGGAATTAGAGACAGCTGTCGCTAAGGGTCAACCCTAGCACTACAATAAACCCTGCAGAAGGAGGGCTTTTAAGGCTGCATTACTCCGCAGAATAGGTAAATTGCATTTATCACCATGGTTTCTTAATCAGACTCAAATCCCTAGCCATTATCACTTACCGAAAATTTCGAACCCCAAGACTGTGAGCATTTCTAAGAGCTGCGTTGTTCAGCAGGATCCTCAAATTAAACAGCATCTTCTTTTGCTAGTGAAAAGGATGATTCTATGCTCCTGAAAATGCCTCACCAAGGTAGTCGGTGGGGTTCACCTAAAAGCTAAGAATGTTTTTGATCGTAGTGAGAGAGCAAAGGTAATATTAGCCTTCAACTGCCTTATCAAATTCCCCTGTTTAGAAATACTGCGGGGCAGGGCAGGGTTCAGTGGTGTTTGAACTTTGAACCAAGCTTTAGCACCGTGTATTCATAGAAGGAATCCTGGCTCTTTTGGGGCACAGACTCCCCATTTTTCATAATACATTTACGCTGTCACATATTTGTACAAAATCAATCGACAAGTACTCATTGAGCATATAATATATGCAAGGCAATGCAGTGCTGGCCTCTGTGACAGCACAGAGAAAGAATTCATTCACAAAACGTGAATTGGCCGTTTCAAATCCCAAAGGTAGATGTGACAGCCCTGAGTATTTCCAGTGATACCACCTTCCTATATCTAATTACCAGCCTTGACATTAAAAAAAAAAAAAAATAGAAGTATAGAAAGGAGTGCCCTGGAAGCTTTAAAATTATAATTATTATTATTATTATTATTATTTGGTGGCAAGGAGCTGGAGTGAGGACAGATGTAAAGGAAAAAGGTCTCAGTTCTGGAGCTCCCTTTGTGTCTTTCACCATAGTAGGTCTTCAATAAATCAGTAGCTGCCTATTAATTCCAGCAGTAGCTCAGAATCAGTAGAAATGGGGAGGGTGGTACCATAGGCTTTTCTTATAGCAGACTCTCCAGATCACTAAGGGGCCATCCAAAGCTTTGCCTTCATTCATTCACCCACACTTATACATCAGATGCTTTCAAAATCTAATCTGTGTTAGGTATCAGGTTAGGCTAGCATTTCAGAGGAAGAAGATGAGCTCACCTTTTCAGAGTTTCCGGTTCCATAAAGGTGATAAGATTTGTAACTACGTATCCCTAACACAGCCCATAGCAGAGGTCCATATAAGTGCAGCCACATCACAGGAAACACAGGGAAGGCCCTCAGCTGGGAAGGGTCAGAAGCAGGGGAAGAGAGAAGGGGTGAGGGCTGCTTCTGCTGGTCAATTTATCTGACTTTAGCAAACCCAGTTAAGCACTTGCTAGAAGTTTATGCAAAATAAGAGACACGTTATTTAAGAACAAACTATGGCCACTTCAGGGTCAAGGATGGTTGTGAAGTCATAGTTAATATTAGCAGGGAAATACATCCTGACACTGTTCCCTTTTACTTGTGGAGAATGATATGTGATAAAAAGTGAGAAAGAGCAAAATTTCCAAGCCTCTGCCAAATCTTTGCTGGGAAGAATATTCCAGGCAAAAGTGTTTGCAAAGACATAGAGGTAAGACGGTACAGAGTGCTTCAAGTGGGAAAGCAGATGGATACTTTATTTTAAAAGATTATAAAGCATCTTCGAAGCAGCAAAATGGGCCAGTTTTTGGAAAACAAGATCAGTCTATGTAATACAGGGAAGGAAAGTGAATGTTTGCAGGGAAACAGGGAGAAGATGTCAAATTGAGTGCTTACATAAAGTCCATAATCTTCAATCCACTGTGCCAGTTATACAGACAGCTCATGTGACCAATGTTTGAGGAGAAATCTAGAAGTGCCTACAGTGCTGTGGTAGAGAGTGTGAGCAGTACTTCTGAGATGTCCAAGTAACCCATACACCCTCATAATTCTATAAAGGTAGGCACTCAGTGCACCAGAGGGGTTAAAAGAATTCTATACCACCCATTACCCCCAGAAATATTGGAAGGGAAATGCTACTCCACAAGTGAAATGAGACTAAAGGCAATCTCACTCAATCTCAAAAGACAATGCATCTCAACTGACAAGTGGGTCACGTGTGGAAAAGCATCTCACGGGGGTTTCATTTGTCCTCTCCATGACTCCTCTGATTCCTCTTCAACTACCTGGCTTGGCTCTCTACCTAGTAACCTTTGTCCATCTAAGCCATTCATTCACTCATTATTCTCTGCTTCCAGAAACAATGGTGCAGACACAATAGGCCAGGTAGCTGTGCTAGGTGTGCTCTTGATGAGTCCTTTCTTACGTGGAGTTCAACATTTGAAATGACTCCAACAGTACAATGTCTATATCTGTCCCGACCCCATGCATTCTAACAAAGGAGGAGGTACTTGTTCCCTGCTCCCTTGCTTCAGGCCCCATGGGACCTCCAGTTGGCTTGCTCCTCATGCAGTTTCCAGCATCGGGGGTGGAGCGGGGGTTAGATGGGGTTCCTGGAGAGGGTGGCACTAATCCTTGATGAACTGGGAAGAGTTAGGGAATTGTCAAACTAGGACATAGGAAGGAAGGAACTTGGGAGTAGGCCCAAAGGAAGAAACAAATAGGGATTGTGGTGTAACAACACATGATTCACAATCAGAGGCATGGATCAACCCCATTGTTGACCATTTAAATGAAGCCACGCTACTACCAAACAAATGATAAAAAACATAAAACCACGAGTGTCTATGTTTTGTCCATATCCCCTTTGCATTTGGTCTTTCCCTACATACCTGCTACTTCTTAATACAAGCACCCACATCTGTCTGAGGATAAAATCGCCCTTGTGCAGGCCACCATGAGGTGTGTTTTACTCACTCTCCAGGGGGACAGAGCCTCAATGGCCCACTGTAGAAACCAACTCATTAATGTGCTCTGTATTAAGTTGTCTTCCCTTCATAATGTCACTTCTCTCACTCTACCAGTACTTCCTGGGATCACCTTCCACCTAAACCAAATCCCTTTCACAATGTCTGCTTCTGTGGGAACTCCATCTTTGCTCAGGTCTCCTTTCTCAACAATTTTTCAATGTTCTGCTTCTTGTTCTTTTCTCTTAGCCCCTCTATGATTTGTTACCTGGGCTTTTAGTGTCAACATCTTTGTCCCACTATATCATAAGGAACCCCCACTCTCAGATTTAGTCCTTGTTGCCCTGAAATTGGTGGTGTGCTGGTCATTATTTAATAAGCAGCTCTTCAATAAAAAGGAAAGAGGCTTTGCTGTGTGGCATTGACTCATTTGTCTGGTGTAAATGCTTCTACCATTCTTTGGTCAGCTTTAAGCTACCACGGTGACATCACTGGATACAGAGTTGGGAAGAGTAGCATAAGATTGGCCCTTGATAGCCATTGTGAGCTGCCTTCAGTACACCACTGAGTACAACCCCTATCCTAAAAGGAGGATTTTCTCAAGATCTGAAAAAGAGTATTGGAGTCAGGTTGCTGAGGGCCTTAGAAAGCCATATTATAGAATTAAGAATTTGAATCTATAGTCAAAGGGAGATTAATAAGACTTTAGAGCTGAGGAAGGCAAGGGGACATATGTCATTACTTGCATGGTGTTTTGAAAATCTAGCAATATTGTGTAAGAAGTACAGAGGGCAGAAAATGGAGACACAGAGACAGAAATTACTGTGTTATAATAGCCTTAGCACATACTGGGGCTGTGGAAACAGAAAACAAGGGATGGATGCAAGAGAGATTTAGAGATTAGAACCCACCTATCAGAAGACCAGTTGACTGAATGTTGAGGGAAGGGAGATGGAGAAGTAAATGAGACTCCAGGAGTTTAAGCTTGTGCTATCACATCTGAGTCTAAAATTCCAAATAGCCAAACTGGGGATATAAACATTGTGAGTTTCCTGACATTTAAAGTTTGTAAGCAGCATGTATGAATTTGCAATATTTCATTGAAATTGTTACTGTGTCTCCCTAGTGAAATCTAAGCACTGAGGAAGGAATCAATGTGACGTAAAGGAAAGAATTATGAAAAGGATGTTTGAAAATCAAGTGTGTGATGTCTGGCCGGGTTTGTAAATGATGGTGAATTTGTCTGAGTCACTTGACTCCTCTAAGATCTTCATAGTCCTCATCCCTTCAACTAAAGGTATTATAAAATGAGCGATTACATTGCTTGGTAAACTTTAACATACTAACCAAGCACAAGGTACAGCGTCTAAGAGCCTCAGCATAGCTATTGCCAAAGATCTATCGAAAATTTGAGCTCTGTACAAATAAGACATATGGCTGTTACTGCAATGTGAAGCACTGTTTATCTCAGAATTTTACTAATTACATAAATACTTTTTTAGCTGTTTTTTTTTTTTTTTGAATCTTTAAGACCCTAAGGAACCACAGCATTAACATGCAGTACATTTTAGTTACGAGCTTTGCGGTTGTTGGTGGTGATCTATCTCCCACTGGCAATGCACAGAGAAGTACATATCCCTGTCTAAGACCAGTAGCCATACCGTGACCATGAAGAGAAGCAGCCTTAGAATGAAGCTGTGGTTTGGCAGAGTGGAAGGAGAAAGAAATCTGGTCATATATGACATGATTTAGTTGCAAAATCAATCAACCTCATGACTCTCCATACCATTGGTCGCCTTGTTATGTAAAATAATAAGTGCCCTTTTTCTTTCAGCCAGCCACCCTGGATTAGGTTTTTTTGTTACTTGCAATCAAATGTGTGCTGATACATAATTTGGGTTAAGTTTTTGAAGGTTTATTTCTCATGTAACAATGGGTAGAGATGTCCTTTGATGTCCTTCAAAGATGTAGTTCTAGTTCAGAACCTATCATTTATTCATTGAATGACCGTGGGCAAGTCAGTTTCCTTACCTGTGAATGGAAATAACATTCTTACTCTCTATTTTCATATTTTGGTTAAATGAACGCATTAATATGTTTTATTTTCATTTTTAAGGCTGGATTATGTCTTAGATATATAGTTAACTTTAGAAGACACTGCCAAAATAGCCATATCATTTTACAGTTCTCCCAGGGATACATGAAGGCTCTAGTTGGTCTGAGTCCCTGTCAGCACTTGGAATTATCAACAGTTTTCATTGTTGCCATCCAGATAAGTAAGTAGTTATTTCTAATTGTGGCTTTAGTTTGCATTTACTCAAAGGCTAATGATTCTAAGCTTTTTTATGTGTGCTTATTTGTTATTCATATATATTCTTTGGTGAAGTGTCTGTAAATCTTTTGCCATATTTATTTAAAATGATTTTATTTATTATTTTTAGAGAGAGGGGAAAGGAGACAGGCAGAGAAGGAGAGAAACATCAATGTATGGTTCCCTTTCACCTGCCTCCAGCTATGGACCTGGCTGGAGACCTGGCTTACAACCTGGTTATGTGCCCTGGCTGGGAATCGAACCAGTGACCTTTGGGTTCACAGACCGACACCTTATCCACTGTGCCACCAGCCAGGAGCCAAATTTATTTTGAATTGAGCTGTTTGTTTTATTGTTTAAATTTTAGTTCTTTACATATTCTAGATACAAGACCATTAGTAGATATGTAACTTACAAATATTTTCTCCCAGCCTGTAGCTTGTCTTTTCATTCACTTGATAGTGTCTTTTGCAGAGCAAAGGTTTTCAATTTTCATCAAGTTCAATTTACCACTTTTTCTTTTTATAGATTACAATGTTAATACTATATCTATGAACATTTTGCCTAACCAGGGTCACGGTGATCTTCTGCTATGTTTTCTAAAAATTTTATAGATTTACGAGATCCATATTGAGTTAAGTTTGTTCAAAGTATAAGTTTAGGTTGAGTTTTATGTGTGGGGGGTATTTGTATGTCTAATTTTCTTTTGATTAAGAGCTCTTTATGTCCTAGGTCATATAAAATTTGCTGAGGAATCTGTGTCCTACTCTTCCTGTTCAGCCTCTACACCATTTACTCAACCATCTGTGAGTTCAGGCAGAACTGTCTTCATCATCCATCTATATAGCAAATATATACATCCATCTATACAGCAAAATCAGAGTTAGTAGTGTTGGTAACATTAGGCTGTTCTGCACCAATCCAAAATTTGTAAAATGGACTTTTAAGACCCTGGGTCAGTTGAGTGAAAAAACACAATGGATGGATCACAGAGAAAGCAGAAGCCACCAAAATAGGCAGTTGAGAATTACTTTTTAATTAGTAGATGGTAAAGGGACTTCATAAAACCCCTTTCCATCCCTTTTTCCATCATATCCTTTCAATGTGAAGCATGTGAAGAAGGCAAAACTGGGTCCTACATGAAGACCCAAATTCTGAATGAGAGCATGAAATGCTGATCATCACATTCAAATGCAATCTCTCTTCTCTCCTATCATACGAAAACCACATTTTTGTTAAAGTCACTCTTCTGTTAATCATTTACTCTGGCAGTTATCGATTTTAAGTGGAGCCTAGACTTTTTGAGCTTAGTTAAGTACAAAAATCTCAAGTTTTCATACATGGTGCTTCTTATTTTGTGAGTGATAAATTTTGGCATTATAAGACAAAACTAGGAAATGCAGACACAATGTATGAAGAAGGAGAAGGGTAAATACATATGCTTAATGATCTAAATGTTGTGTCAGAGCCAGATGAGCTGTGAAAGGTGAGGTCATCTTTCATAGTGCCCTTTTATTTGCTCAACCTCCCATCCAGAATTCTAGAGACATCTCTTCCCCCATAGGCTGATTCCAATTCCTCCCCTGGGAAGCACAGAGGTCAAGCTGTGCATAAAGGTGATTTATTAGCTGACCAAAGCGCACAGGGAACTCACAGAGATTCAAGGTTCATCAGTGTCTCAATGATCATCCCTAATGCTCCTTAGGATTGCTAGATAAGTCTGAATGACGTGGGGCCCCTGTGAGGTTATTGTCATTGCTTCCTACTGCCCAGGGCTTGTCTAGAAGCAATGTCTCAATAATAATACCCATGATAATATTCTCCCCTTGAGCCCAGTACACATATCCTGATATCCTTAAAATCATTACTTGATGAATGCCTCCCCTGCCCATTTCTAGCTCTTGAAGAAACCTGCAATCATCTTTGTGGTTGGTGACTCTGTCCAGACACTACTTGGGAAGTCCTCTTGATATGTTCAGGATTGTTTTATTAGGCCACATCTTCTAAGGCTTCTGTCCTCATTTTCAGCTACTAGCTAAATACAAACTTCTTTTCTTTAGGCTGTTCACTGGCAACAAACAATTCTGTGGCCTGTGAACATGGGACGTACCCAAGGCCCAGAAGATAGACTATGAAAATTGTGTCCCCGAAACAAGAGAGAAATAAGCCCATATCCTGGAGCTTATATTGACTCTTTGGACCCTGCATCATGGAGATTGGACACTCATAATTATCAATTCCATCCTCCAGAATTCTTCAACTGGAGTTCAGCATCTTTTCTTCCAGAGAAATAAAGTTTTAATGGATTCCCAGATCACCCTCAGTTGTTAATCAGCATATCACCATTAAGGAATAAGCTAATCACCTGGAAGCCATATAAGGAAAATTAATCCAAGGACTTGGGGAGTCACTCAATTAAGGTTGAAGGCCTATTTGTTGTGAGCAAGTCCCTTGGCCTCTCTAAGCCTCAGTTTCCTTTTATGGCTTTTCTTACAGAAGCTCCTATACCATGGCTTTGTTGTGAAGATGAAATGCGATCATGAATAAGAGTACTGTAGCACAGTACCTAGCTCAGTATTCAACATGTGTTAGCTTTTCTGAATTACTAGCATCAGTACATATAGTGAGAGTCCCCACGCCTATCCCAGATAGTTGTTGGTTTATTATAGTCACTTTCCCAGAAATAAAAGTGTTCACTATTGTCCTGTAAACCAATGACTTTCGACCTTTTTCATCTCATGGCTCACATAAACTAATTACTAGAATTCTACAGCATACCCCCTGAAAATATTTTTGCTGAACTGACAAAAATAGCTATAATTTTCACACCAGACAACTATTGTTTTGTTGGCTGTTGTCATTTTTTTCTTTGATAATCTGAAGGGGAAAAGGTCAGTTCCCCAATGTGCCTTTTTTTGGCACATTGGTTGAAAATTGCTGCTCTAAGCTAATCAAAAATAAGAAAAGTGTTTCTCATTGAGGACCTATAATGATTTTTTTCTCTCATTTTCCTCTTCCTTCTAAATGATGGGAAAACCAGGGACTTTGTTCTCATTCAGTACTTCAGGCGCCTAACTTTTTAAGTTTCTAATCTTTTGTCTGCTACTATTTTCCTTCTGTAACCCTGCCATGATAATCAACCTATCTTATTTGAGCTAGAAACGAGATAAAGTAATTAATGATTGCTAAGTGCTCTGAAAATACAAAGGACTCTATAAATGTCATGGGTCATTATTGCCTCTAGTATAATGAAACAGTATAATGTAAATGGATCATAAAATCTCTTTGCTATCATGGCCACTACTCTTTTTGACAGTTAAAAATTACAGTTGTTAGCCCTGGCTGGTGGCACAGTGGATAAGGCACCAGCCTGTCAACCCAAAGGTCACTGGTTTGATTCCCAGGCAGGGCACATAACCAGGTTGCAAACCAGGTCTCCAGCCAGGTCCGTGGCTGGAGGCAGGTGAAAGGCAACCATACATTGATGTCTCTCTCCCTCTCCACCTCTCTCTAAAAATAATAAATAATTTTTTTTTTAAAAATTAAAGTTGTAACCTGTTCACAGCAATGAGGGACATAAAAATAATCATCATTTTCTTTTGTTTTTTATCCTCACCCAAACACTTTTTTTTCATTGCTTTTAGAGAGAGAGGAAGGGAAAGGAGGAATTAGAGAGAAATACTGATATAAGAAAGAAGCATCAATCAGTTGCCTCCTGTATGGGCCCAGACCAGGGGTCAAACCCACAACCTAGGTATGTGCCCCTTCAGTTATGGGATGATGCATCAACCAACTGAGGCACAGCAGCCAGGGCAATTCAATCATTTGCTAAAGTAGGTAACCCTGATCAATTGAATACAAAATGACTCTGAAGACATCACCAATACATTTTCCAAATCCATGTGAGAATAACTCATTATGAGCACCTTCAGTTTCTAACGACAGCACTTGACTTTTCACCCCGCCCCCTGCAAGATCTTTGCCTGCAATGAATGTGCTGTTCATATCTCTTCTATATGAATTAGTTTATATGACTACCAGGTGTTTGTTTTTATGCACCCAGGATATTGGACAGAGAGGATAAATAATCCAGATAACATTGTGCTAGGTATGGGGGAAAGTGCAAATGCATTATTGGGTTTAAAAAAAATAAAAATAAAAAGCCTTCCTGATCAACTTAAAGCGAAAGCTGTTTGCTAGTTTTCCTATTATAATTGCAAATGGGATAGCACCTTAAACTTGCTGGGTATAACTGCCATACCTGGAAGCCCACCTATTTCTTTGTGATTGGAGAAGCCTGAGGATGCTAGTAAGATTTTACAAATGATTGACATATAGAAAGGTGCAAACGATTGTTTTTTTTAAAAACAGTTGTGCCAATTTTTCCTCTCTGCCTCCCTCCACCCAGCACCCCCACTCCCTCAGGCAATCCCTTACCATTGTTCATGTCTCTGGGTCATGTGTCTAGGTGCTTTGGCTACTTCCCTTCCTCTATTGTACTTGACATCCCCACGGCTATTCTGTAACTACCTATTTGTACTTCTTAAGCTCCTCACCTCTTCACTCATTCCTTTACACCCCACTCCCATCTGGCAACCATCAAAATACTCTCCATATGCACGATTCTGTCTCTCTTTTTGTCTGCTTACTTTGTTTCTTAGACTCAATTGTTGATAGATATGTATTTATGCTATTTTATTGTTTATAGTTTTGATCTTCCTTTTCTCAAGTCCTTTTAACATTTCATATAATAATGGTTTGGTGATGATGAACTCCTTTAGTTATTTATGATCTGGGAAGCTCTTTATCTGTCATTCAACTCTAAATGATACCTTCACTGGGTAGAGCAATCTTGGCTGTAGGTTCCCAATTTTATGACTTGGAATATTTCTTGCCAATCCCTTCTAGCCTGCAAAGCTTCTCTTGAGAAATCAGCTGACAGTTTTGTGGGAATTCCCTTGAAGGTAATGAACTTTTCTCTTGCTATTTTTAAGGTTATCTCTTTATCTTTAAACTTGGTATTTTAATTATTAATATCATAAATAATATCATATTACTTAATTAATTGTTATGTGTCTTGGAGTGGGCCTCTTTGCATCCATCTTTTTGGGACTCTCTGCTTGGAACACTTGAAGTTGTCCCAGAGGCTGCTTATATGATCCTCACTTTTTGGATTCTTTTTTCTTCTTGTTGTTCTTTCTTTTTTTTTTTACTTTTTAGTTTTCCTATAACTTCTTTTTTTTTAATTTTATTGTTGTTGTATTACATCCATCCCCTTTTTGCTTCCCTCTGTCCTTTATTTTTTTTAAAGATTTTATTTATTACTTCCAGCGAAAGAGAGGAAGGGACAGAGGCAAAGAGGGAGAGAAACATCAATGTATGGTTGCCTTTCACCTGCCTCCAGCTACAGACTTGGCTGGAGACCTGGTTATGTGCCCTCGCTGGGGAATCAAACCAGCGACCTTTGGGTCCGCAGGCCGGCACCTTCTCCACTGTGCCACCAGCCAGGGCCTCTTCTTGTTCTGATTAGTTGTTTTTTTGCTTCCTTATGTGCCAACTCACTGATTTGATTCTTGGCTTCATCCACTCTACTGTTGTTTCCCTGTAAATCATACTTTATTTTAATTAGTGAATCCTTCATTTCTTTTTTGTAATTAATTTATTGTTGTATTACAATTGTTTCCTTTCTCCCCATTACTCACCCCTGCCCCACCTACCCCATCCCCTCTCCCACAGTCAATACCCCCTTATTGTCCATGTCCATCGGGCATTCATACTAGCTCCTTGTTTACACTCTTCATTTCAGACTGGATCTTTTTTTATGCTGTTGAGGTCCTCGTTAAGTTCCTTGAGCATCTTCACAACCAGTATTTTGAACTCTGCTTCTGATGGATTGCTTATCTCCCTTTTTTTCCCTGGTGTTTTGATTTGTTCTTTCATTAGGGCCATGTTTCTTTGTCTCCTCATTTTGGCAGCCTCCTGTGTTTTTTTTCCCTCTATGTATTAGGTAGACCTACTATGATTCTCTGTCTCGGTTGCATGGCCTAATGTAGTAGGTGTCCTGTAGGGTCCAGTGGCACAGCCTCCCCTATCACCCACACTGGGTGCTTGAGGTGCACCCTTCATGTGGGCTGAGATGCATGGTCCTCTTGCAGTTGAGACTTGATTGCTGTTGGCAGATCAATGAGAGGGATTCACCCAGGCCACTGGTTGTGACCTCTGACCACCAACCTCTGCCCTCCGTAGAGGATAAACTGTATGGGGGCAGGGTGGAGGTGCTCCAATGTGATCTGTACTTGTCCACTGGGAGCACTAACCCTGGAGTTTCCCAGGTGGTGCAGGCCAAGGTCAGCCCCTACGTGTGTTTTGCCCTGGGCACCCTGCCTGAGCTATAAAGCAATCTGAGGTGCTGCTACTTGCACTGGGCTTGGAGGTTCCCAGGTGAAGCCAGGCTATGAATCTAGGCTGGCTGCTGCTAGTACTGGGCCTGGGGCCACTTAGCAAGAAGTACAGGGGCTGGAGGCTCACTGAGATTGGCTTTTGCTTGTTTGAGAGGATTTAGGAAGTTGTGAAGCATGAGCCAAGACCATCCATTTGTATGGTAAAGCAGCTTGGTGGTTCCATGAGTTGGGTGGGATGAGTCTCTGAAGATCTTCAGGGTGGGACAAAGAGTGTTAGCCAGGTTGATGGAGTCACAGATATGGCACCAGCCTGCTGGCTCTTTAGCTCTATGGCTCTATGGGCAGGGAATTCAGAAAAGGGACATAGGCTTCTATCAGCCTTTCTATCTGGGATAAAGCTGTCCCCTAGCTCTCACCTTGCTGCCAGGCACTGAAGTTCCTCCCTGTATGCCACTAGTGTCTTTCAAGCTGCTACCCAAGTGCTGGAGCTCAGAGGGAGGGAGTCTGAGTAAGTCTTGTGTGGATTCTTTAAGAGGAACTGCTTGGGACTCCAGACGTTTCTCCCACTGACTCAATTCCCACTGGTTTTTGTAGTCAGATGTTATGGGGATTTATCTTCCTGGCACTGGAACCCTAGGCGGGGGGCCTGATGTAAGGCTAGGGCTCCTCGCTCCTGAGATATTCTTCCTGAATTTTTATCCACCTCACGTGGATGTGGGACCAGCCTGTTCTACATCTTTGCCCCTCCCACCAGTCTGGATGGATGTGGTTTCTTTTATTACATAGTTGTCAGGTTTCCATTCAATTTGATTTCTTTTTTTTCTTTTTTTTTTAATTTTATTGTTGTTGTACTACATCCATCCCCTTTTTGCTCCCCTCTGATTTCTGATGTTTCTGAGTTATGGCTGTTCTGTATTTTAGTTGTAATTTTGATGTGGTTGTGTGAGGAGGTGAGCTGTGTTTACCTATGCTGCCATCATGACTGGAAGTCAGAACTGGCTTTCTATTAGGGGGTCAGAACATGTTTACAACCCCAGGATTCAGGGTTGTTTTAAAACCAAACTCATATAAAAGCGTTTTAACAATTTTGAAATTGACCACAATTCTGTGCTATTTCTTTTCATCCCGACAATGCCCTCTGATTTGACAAAGTAATGTTGGCACCTGACACTATTCCTTAACTTTATTAAGTGAGTATAATTAAGACTTATTTGCATTCAATTATTTGCTTATCTGCTTCTTTGACTGTGCTTTCTCTTTTCATCAATACCAATTTTAGCTTCATTTAATCAAAGTGGTGAAATAATTAGGTAGATAAGAGATTTAAAGTAAAACTGATGCTCCAACCCTGATAAGACCGTAAGGCCTCCTGTAATATTAACTTCCTTTATCACTGTTCTTGCTAAGGTTCACCTTGATTTTTATATGCTTTTAAACATCGGGGGTGGGTGGTTACTAAGAAAGACATTAAAGTCAACATGAACTGTCAAAAGGCAATTAAGGCTGACATGCTTCAGTATTTAATATTATAGGAGGAACACCCCATATATGACTTGCTGACACATGCATAAGTTTCATATACAGTGAGAAACTGGGTCAAAATGATCATTTAACAGTATTCATTAGCTAAAGGGAAATAGAGTATGTATTTATTAAACATTTAATGTAAGCATAGTAATTCTTTACTAGATTCTTGAGAGGCCTGAGATCATACAGTGTTAGACATAGATCTGTACTATTACTTACTGACCAAAAAGGGAAAGGGGTTTCACTGCACAGCATCTAAAACTCCCTCCGGTTCTCATTGTGTGACTCTTACTGTAGCATCTTAATATAAAGCCCTTCCCTCCCTCTCTTCATCTCCTGCACAGCAAGGTCATGGGCACATGCACTCACTTGGGGCTTTGAGTCTTGGACTAAAGGAAAAGAGCCAGGTAGATGAGATTTACAATGCTGTGATTTACCCCCATGTCTGCCTGCGGTGGCTAGAACACTCTTGTCATGCTGATTAGGTCGGGTGGTAGCTGTGGGCTAAGGGAGCAGCAACACTCTAACCCAATCTTCTGCTTTATTGTCTCCCTGCTTTCTCCTCTTTGACCAAGCATTGCTTTCCAGATTTTCTATGAATTCTTTATGCTCTTTGATGACTTCGCACTAAATCACTTTTTTTTTCCCCCTGAAATACTCTGACTGATTCGGAAATTGTCACCACAGAATGAGCTGCAGGCAACTGACTTTCAAGAAAAAGTGATAAAACTGGGTTGACTGACACTAAAACTCCCTCTTAGAAATACACTGGCCAAATTGCCAATTAAGCAATTGCTTATGGTCACCAGGAATGCTGATTGAGAGTATGATTTAAGGAGAATAGTGTGAAGGGCATGAGGAATCCAATGACATCCAATGAGGTGGGTGCTTCTTGTAATGAATAGCTTAGTGGTGAAAAAAAAAAAAAAAGTCATCTACCTCAGCAGGTCTGAGATGGTCACAGATAAATTCAGACCTTAGTTTGATCCTGCGTGCTGGTTGAATCACAATATCAGTGGTATTCACATCCCTGGAAAGTTTCTTAGGTGCATATTTTGGTATTATATGGGTTAGACTAAAAGCTGAAAAATCGACATGGCAATATATGAGAGGATTCAGAGGACTCCAAGAATGCTGAACCCTTAATTCTCATTGAATCTCCCTCGCCAGCTTAAGAAATCTCTCCCAGCTTATCTGATGAAACTGTGCTTCCTTTGATTGAAGATGCTCTTTTACTTGAGGGAGTTACCTTGCAAGATGAATGAAGCCAGCTCTCTTCATCTTCCTCCCTTCTTCATCAGTTTTCAAGATTGTCAGATTTCCACATGGCCCTGGGAGGGGATAGCAATGACCAAATCAAAAGCCAGAGAAGGACAAACACTCCTGGATTTCTAGTTTATACTGGAAAAACTCTGGGATGTGTGTTTGGGAACAGAGTACAAGGACGCTTGATCAAGCATGAGAAATATAGTTTTAGATTGGCCTGGGTCCAATACTTCAAGACTCACTGCTGGTTGGGCAGCTATAGTGGATCTGAGGGGTGAAGAAAAGAAATGCTCCAAATGGAAAAACCTTTAAGCAGTACACTTCAATGGCATTTTACCAGGACAGAGAGGACTTGATGCATGGATCTAAACCAAGTCATGAACAATGGTTAGTGGCTTTGGCAAGATGATTAGGGACACTGAAGGAACAAGATTAAAGACAGGAAACAAGGAGTTTTCAAGAAAAACGTAAGTGAATTTCTCAAAGAGTGAGAATGTTGATCTCCCTTGTGAATGCACATGAAAAAGAGATACTATGTGCAAGAATCTCTTATGTTTGTTTCATTTGTTACTCCACCCATTCCAAAAATGTTACACTGCATTTCAGGAACATAAATGTAGATGTTTCCTATATAAACAGGAACTGAAAATAACAACATTGTATTGAAAGATATACATGTTCGATGAAGTTTAGGTATTAGCAGCCTAACAGGTAAGTGTTCTGTCAGGAAAACATCAATTAGGGCATATATATATATATATATAGAGAGAGAGAGAGAGAGAGAGAGAGAGAGAGAGAGAGGCTGCCCAGCATCTGAACCCTCAACAACTAGATTTGAGGCTCTTAGTCCTGCTCCCTTGTATGAAGATCTAGAGAGATAAAGGGATCTTCCTAAAATTAGAAAATAGAGGAAGGAAGGAAATAAGGCAGACAAGATAGAAAACTGGAAATAAAAAACTAATCTCTGTACTTTTGTCTACTAGTCTTACTGTTGCACAATAAAGGAAATTTAGGAAATCACCTGTTAATGAAGATTTGCCTTTTTAAGAACAGTTTAAAAAACAAGGCACTTCCCTGTCTTTTCTAATCTCATCTTGCACTATGCCTTGTGGCTGTCCCAATGCTCCTCCATCCTTTTGAAATTAGTTCCTTTGTAAGTAAACCCTCTTGAATGATCCTAATAGGAGGGTATCTATCATCTGTTTATCAGAAAACCTACTATTATGCCTTAAAGTGCATTTGTTTTCTGTTTAACTTTGTGCCAAAGAAACCCAATAAGCTTAGCATTCTAAGAAAAGGAAAAAGGGAAAAACAAAATCTCAGTTGGGATCAAAGATGAAATTTCCGGTGAATGCTAATAAATGACATTGAATGCAACCAAGAGGACCTGTTAGAAAAAAGCCACCCATGGGGAGGCACACATAATAAAATAGCTCAAAATCTACTTAGAGAGTGTTCAAACCTGATCGCCAGTCACAAAATGGCAATGGCAACCAGCTGATGTGAAAGCGAGCTTCTGTTCACTGACATACAATTGCCGAACAGTCGGGCCATTTATTTTTGTGTCTGAACAGTCATTAAGCCCTCCCTCACTCCCTCCCAATTTATATGATATTTTTCACAAAATAAAATGCACATAGGTTTCTCCAAATGTCTCTTTCACAGTTTTCTTTACTGTCAGAGACACAGTTGCATCAAGGAAAGCTGGAATGCTAGAGCAC
Source organism: Noctilio leporinus (assembly GCA_004026585.1). NCBI lineage: Eukaryota > Metazoa > Chordata > Mammalia > Chiroptera > Noctilionidae > Noctilio > Noctilio leporinus. The sequence goes on from PVIW01008822.1 coordinate 17,613, forward strand.
AAGAAAGCTATTAATCTGGCTCCATCTAGATGCACCAAGTCTAACTGCAGGGCTGCCACTAGAGTCATTATAGGAGCATGCACAAAATAATACACTTTTAAAAGCAAAGACCATAAAACAAATAGTGGGAACTAAAATTATAAGGAAAAATAATATGTAAAGAGCTTACTGAAAGCCAGGTGCTACTGGTTTTGTGCACATGATCTTATTTAAACCACACAATCCTGCAAATTAGGCATTATTATCCTATTTTAATAGATGAGAAATCAGAGGCAAAGAGTGAGCAACTTGCCTAGGTTACTCAGGTAATAAGTGGTAAAGCCAGAATTCAAAACCATACTACCCCACAACACTTAGACAAAACAGGTTTCATAACAAAGCATAGCAGGAGACAAAGAATGTCAGTACATAATACTAAAGTGATCAATCCAGCAAAAGGATATAACCCTTGTAAACATATAGGCACCCAACCTAGGAGCACCTAAATAGATATTAAAATTTTTTTGGTGGACATGAAGGGAAAGATTGACAATAATACAGGCATAGTGGTAGATTTTAACAACCCACTATCATCAGTGGGTAATCTTCCAGACCCCCCCCCAAAAAAAAATCAACAAGGCAACAGTGAACTTAAATGACATACTGGATTGGATAGATTTAATTGATATTTACAGAATACTTTATCTCAAAGTAGCAGAACACACATTCTCCTCAAGTGCACATAAAAATCTTAAAGATAGACCACATGTTAGGACACCAAAAAAGTCTTAATAAATTCAAGAAGTTGGAAATCATATCAAGGGGATGGATGTAATACAATAACAATAAAATTAAATTTAAAAAATTTAAAAAAAATCATATCAAGTATCTTCTCTGACCACAATGGTATGAAATTAGAAATCAATTACAATAAAAAACCTGAAAATATTCAAATATGTGGAGGCTAAATAACATGTTATTGAACAATGAATGGGTTAACAATAAGATAGAAGAAATAAAAAGTTAACTGAAAATAAATAAAAATGAATGCACAACAACCAAAAATCTATGGGACACAGCAAAAGCAGTCCTGAGAGAGATGCTCATAGCATGACAGGCCTACCTCAAGAAGCAAGAAAAATCTCAGATAAAAAATCTAACTCCTCCTGGCTGGTAGCACAGTGAATAAGGTGCCGGCCTGCGAACCCAAAGGTCACAGGTTCGATTCCCCAGCCAAGGCACATAACCAGGTTGCAAACCAGGCCTCCAGTCAGGTCTGTGGCTGGAGGCAGGTGAAATGCAACCATACATTGATGTCTCTCTCCTTCTCTGCCTCTCTCCCTTCCCCTCTTTCTAGAAATAATGAAATTAAAAAAAAATCTTTACAAAAATCTCTTATTCAACAGAGTGCTAGAAGTACTAGCCACAGCAACAGACAAAAAGAAGAAATATAAGGCATACAAACTGGAAAATTGAGGAAGTAAAACTGTCATTATTCATAGATGACATGATATTTTATATAGAAAACCTTAAAGTCTCCACCAAAAAACTACTTGTGCTAATAAATGAATTTGCAAAGTAACAGGATACAAAATTAGTATTTGGAAATAGGTGGCATTTTATATACTAACAATGAACTATTACAAAGAGAAATTAAGAAAACAATCCCACTTACCATTGCAACCAATAATAATAATAATAATAATAATAAGGTACCTAGGAATAAATTTAACCAAGGAAGTAAAAGACCTGTAGTTAGAAAATTACAAGATTCTGAAGAAAACAATTGAGGAAGATACAAATAAGTGGAAGCATACACCATGTTCATGGATAATGAAAATTAATGAACATTATTAAAATATCTAAACTGCCCAGAGCAATCTACAAATTCAATGAAATTCCTATTAAAATACCAATGGCATATCTCACATATCTAGAACAAATGCTCCAAAAATGTACATGGAAACAAAAAGACTCTGAATATCCTTAGCAATATTGAGAAAGAAGAACAAAGTTGGAGCTATCACACTACCATATATCAAATATACCAAAAGGCCAAAGTAATCAAAGTAGCATGGTATTGGCACATGAACAGGCATATAAATCAATGAAACAAAATAGAGAGCACAGAAATAAGCCCATACCTTTGTAACCAATTAATATTTGACAGAGGATGCAAGAAATACAATGGTGTAATGATAGTCTCTTTCATAAATGGTATTGGGAAAATAAGATAGATACATGCAAAAAAAAAAAAACCCCAACAACAATGACAACAGCGACAACAAAACTAGACCACTAACTTACACCATACACATGAATAAGCTCAAAATAGATTAAAGACTTAAATGTAAGTTGCAAAACCATAAAGATCCCAGAAGAAAACCTAGGCAGTAAAATTTCAGAAATTGCTTGTAGCAATATTTTTTGCTGATCTATGTCCTAGGGCAAGGGAAACAAAGGGTAAAGAAAGAAATGGGACTACATCAAATTAAAAAGCTTTTGCACAGCAAAAGAAACCATCAACAAAATGAAAAGGGAACCCTCTGGGTGACAAAACATATTTTGACACATTAGATAAGGGGTTAATTTTCAAGATACATAAAGAACTTCTACAACTCCACACCAAGAAGACAAACAACTCAGTTAAAAACTGGCCAAACGACCTGAACAGACATTTCTCCAAGGAGGACATACAGATGGCCAATAGACATATGAGAAGATGCTTAATGTCACTAATCATCAAAGATGTGCAAATTAAAACCGCAATGAGATATTACCTTACACCTGTCAGAATGGATATCATCAATACATCAACAAACAACAAGTGCTGATGAAGATGTGGAGAAAAGGGAGCCCTCCAGCACTGTTGGTGGTAATGCAGACTGGTGTAGCCACTGTGGAAAACTGTATGGAGTTTCCTCAAAAAATTCAAAATGGAACTGCTTTACGACTCAGTGATCCCACTTCTGGGAATATATATATATATATATATATATATATATATATATATATATATACCTGAAACACTAATTTGAAAGAATATATGCAATCCTATGTTCGTTGCAGCATTATTTACAATAGTCAAGATCTGGAAACAGCCCAAGTGCCCATCAGTAGCTGAGTGGATAAAACAGCTATGCTACATTTACACAAAGAAACACTATTCAACCATAAAGTAAAAAAGGACATCTCACCTTTTGTGATTGCATGGATGGACCTGGAGATTATTGTGCTAAGTGAAATAAGGCAGACAGAGAGAGACAAATACCATATAATCTCACTTGTATGTGGAATCCAATGAACAAAATATACTGATGAACAAAATAGAAACAGAGGCATGGTTACACGCGACAGCTGTCAGAGGGGAGGGGTATTAGGCAGCTGAATGAAGGAAGGTGAAGGGAGTAAGCGTAAATAACATAGACACAGGCAAGGGTGTGGTGACAACCAGAGGAAAAGAGGGTGGGGTGTAGGTGGAGGTGGGCAAAGCGGGGATAAATGGGGACTGAAAGAGACTTTGCTTTGGGGCAATTGGCACACAATGCAGTGTGCAGATGATGTGTTGTTGAGTTGTACATTTGAAACCTGTATGGTTTTGTGAACTAATGTCACACCAATAGATTGTCAATTTGCCTTTTTAAAAGGGGGTGCCTTTTTAAATTCCCACAAACTGTGAATAAATGTGCTTATGTCTCCTGCTAACTAAACTGAGCAGTTTTCTTTTAATCCTTGCCAGTCTAATAGGCAAAGTAAATAAATTTTATTATTTTATTTTCATTTTTTAAAAAGATTTTATTTCATTATTTTTAGAAAGAGGGGAAGGGAGAGAGGCAGAGAGGGAGAGAGACATCAATGTATGGTTGCCTTTCACCTGCCTCCAGCCACAGACCTGACTGGAGACCTGGTTTGCAACCTGGTTATGTGCCCTGGCTGGGGAATCGAACCTGCAACCTTTGGGTTTGCAGGCTCGCACCTTAACCACTGTGCTACCAGCCAGGGCCTATTTTCACTTTTAATAGTGGAATTAATTGTCTTTTTAAGTGTTGAAAATTTGAATTTATTTTGTACAGGGTCCCTATTTTTGTTCATTGATTTTTTGGTTGGATTCTTTTTATTATAGTTTTCCTTTTCTTTAAAATTGGAAGAGGCAGGCCATAGGCTAGGAGAAAATATTCTTTTAAAATAAAACCACCAAGCTTTAGACCTATGTATTCTTTGTTCATATATCTTGGATCTGTACTGCAAAAATTCAGAAATCAAAGAAGCCATTAGAATATGATTTGTAAGTTTGGATGCTTATGAGATTTCATAGTGGAGTTTTTAAAGTGGAGACACCCCTGTTTATCTGATTTAAAATACAGAAATATACAGTGATGACAGTTGCATTTTAATGCAACTCAAAAAGGAAAGCCTTGGAAGTTTTGTTGAATGCTGTCAAAAAAGGAAGTAAAAGGCATAATCCATCAAATGTCTTCCTTGTTCATACATGCCTCTATTTTTAGTTGACATAAAATGCTCCAGAAATTAACATCAACTGGAATTAATAGGGGGAAATTGCCAAGAGTTGTGCATGTTGTCATGTGGGTGTTGACTTCTGTATATCAACATGATTTTCTGAGAAGTTTATGAGTGATTAGCCACAAATGCAGGGGGTATCAACTGATTTATAACATCATACCCTTTTGAACTCTTGGCCTTCTCCAACATGAGAAAGGTAGTTCCGCAGGCTGAAACCATTTGGCTACAGGGATTGTGGCTGAGTGCTCTGAGTGCTCCAACGTTTCCCACCCCACCCCCGCTGCAGTACATAGGGGCACAGAACACTGGATCTGGCCTACAGGTTGTGAGGAGGAGACACATGTTACCTCTGGCCTGAAGCACTGAATTTCCTGCTCCTTCTCTCTCTTGCCCTGTTGCAGCAACCAAAGAGGTCAGGATCACATATGGTACAGCTGCAAGACAGTTGACCCTCCATCAGCAGCCTGGGCCCTTGCTGTCCCACACTGGACATGCAGCATAAGTGAGAAAGAAACTTTTTGTTTGTGTTAAGCACTAAGATTGGGGTGTTATTTGCATTGCAGCATAGACTGGGTTATGCTGGTGAGTACAAAGAATGTGTCAGACTCTGCCTTATTATTATTATTATTATTAATTTTAGTGTTGTATTACATCCATCCCCCCCTTTTTTTGCTCCCCTCTGTCCCTCTGCCTTATTATTAATAGCTAATACTGTTGAGGGCTGCTCTACTGTAGACACCAAGCTGTCAATTCTACATGGATTACCTAGTATCTCACAACAACTTTCTCAGATAGACAATAACATCATTATATATTACATGGTATGTATCTATATATATTCAGTAGCAGAAAGGAGGCTGTCTTCCTTTCCTGTTGTTATGCTGAAAATAGTGCTTGAGACCTGAATGCCATCTCTTTCTCCCTTACTACATTGATCATTCTTCATTGTCCTAAATCTGTGTTTTCCTCCCTTCAATGCAATTTACCCCTCAAAGTCCTCCAGCTTAACAGAAGTCCTCCAGCACTTCCCCTTCCTCCTTCAATTCTTACCCATCTCTCCTAGATGATCTCCATTTCCTGTCTCCAAAATGTTCACCCCCACTTCTCTCACTCGGCTTCTCCCACTGACTACTCCAATACCATTTCCTCCTCTAGCACTCTACTGAACAGCTCTTTTCATCACCACTAAGGATCTCTGCATTCCTATATTCAGTGGTCATTTAGTTTTCACCTTACTTGATATCTCAGCACCGAGTGAATACGACTGACCAGAGCCTCTTTGTTGAAAGCCCAACCTGGAGGCTATCCCTGTCTGGTCAGGCTACCTATCTCCTTTTCAGCTTCAGTATCTTTTGCTAGGCCATTATATTTGGGCCTTTGTCACATCTCATCCTAACCTCCCTTTTCTTTTCAATCTGTAGTCACATTGCAGTCACTCATTTAGCAGTCTTTTCCAAGGCTGCTATCACCATCTAGACCCAGGCATCTGCCAAAAATGTGCCTCCATCTGGAGCTTATGCTCAGTCACCTGCTCAGCTCAGTACCTACATTTTGATGTCATAAACGGTCATGTTCTCCCAGCCGGACTACCTAACTCCTACCCCTCATGCTCCTTCCTCAGTGTTCCCCATCTCAGTAAATGGCACCACCCTCCTTCAATCTGCTTACCTTAGAAACCTGGGAGTAGCGTAAGGCTGCATCAATACCTCCCCAAGTGCTCTGTACCAAAATGTGCTTAACTCTATAGTGAAAAAAAAAAAAAAATTAAAGCACATTATAACTGAAGTAAGTCTTCTAAAATTCTTTTTTTTTTAATTTTATTGTTGTTGTATTACATCCATCCCCTTTTTGCTCCCCTCTGTCCCCCTCCCCACCCACCCATTCCCCCCAAAGTCAATCCCACCTGTTGTCCATGTCTGTGGTTCCTTTATACTAGGTTCTTGTCTAAGCTGCTCCCCTTTCTTGCCTCTGCCTCCCCCCTCCCCCCAACCCCGTTCCCCCTGACCACTGAAGGCCTATTCTTTGTATTCATATACTTGGTTCTGATTTTCTCATAATAATTACAATGATGGTTTTTTAAAAAGAATATCTAATTCTTTGCAAAGTAAGTTAGGACCCCTTCTTCGGTGTTACACTAAGAGCTGTTTGGTAGTTCTGCCCTGCCTAGGAGTCAGTAGTCAGACAGCGTTTCCTATTGAATGTACATCGGAGAAATTTAAAAAATTTGCCTGCTCCTCCATGGTACCAAAGCCCCATATTCCAATCCAGTGTGACTGCTTATCTGAATTTCTGCATTAGCCTCTGAACTCTCCTCCCTGCTGCAATTTATTCCCCACAAAGCAGCCCGGTGAAATAATTCCAGGAATACGCATAACTGATCATATCAATCCACTGCTCGAAAGCCCTCAGTGGCTTCCCATTTTCTCTACAAAGCAGCCAGGCAGAACATTCCAGGAATACACATAACTGGTCTTATCAATCAACTGCTTGAAAGCCCTCAATGGCTTGCCATTGTCCTTGGGATAAAATCTCAGATTCTTAAGAGGCCCAAGACCCTGCCACCTTGCCATGAGCCGGTGTCACCTATTTCAGATCCTGGAAAGAGCCAAGCTTCTTATGAGCCTTTGCCTGTGGTTTACAGGTTTGCTCTCTGCCCAGAGCCCTCTCACATTTCCCAGTTCCTTTTTCTTCAGTTCTTATATTCAAAGCTCTTCCTTCAGATAAGCTTTTCTTAACCCCTCACCTTAGGTCAATGCACCTTGTGAAACACTTTCATATTAACTCCCACTTTGCTTTGTAAATAAATGCTATTTTGAATATTGGATAGTTTAATCTCCCCTCCCGATTTTAATGCAAACACCATTTAAAAAGTCAGTAACACACTTCCTTACTCCCAGGAATTCAGGGATCCTTGAATCCAACTTGGTCTGATTCTAAAGCCCATGCCCACAACTACCACATGTACATAAATCTCCTAGTCATGGAAGATGGCTTTTACCTGTGTTTTATGATGGCCAAGTGTTGATGTTGGGAAACTAAGGTTTCGCTGAAGAAAAATCGAACATCTCTAGCCAAATTCTAGAGCAACGATGTCCTGCTGTTGGTGAAATCTCTGAACCTGGTCCGGTCACAGATTGGACATCTCAGCATTCTTCTGCTGGAGGACAAGATGGGATCATTCAGCATACAGGCTGGATTGGCTGAGCTGGCCCCCAGCTCTCCCATTGTGACATTAGCCACGATACAGGTTCATTCAGTAAAGAAGTAATGAGTATGTAGTGTATGCCAGGTTCTGGTTTCAACGCTGGGGATACAAATACAATTTAGGGGGTTTAACAAAGTGCCTATCGCATTTAGTTGTAAAATGGTCGCCATTGCTGGTGTTACACTTAGGCGCCAACGTTTGCCTATGTCACAGAGCTTGAGTGAGAGCACGTGATATTTGTGATGTTTGTCACTCTCTGGACAAGGTCTCTATCACAGTTAAGCCTGAGCACTCCAGGGAACGACTGCGCGACTTGGCCGCTTCTCCCCTCCCGACCACTAGAGGGTGCGCGGGCTCTTGGGACACGCCACTGCGTCTGCGCCTGCGCGCCATCCGCGGCCCGGCTGCCCTTCCCCTCCAGGCCAGCAGAGGGCGCGCTGGCTCTTCCGACACGCTGCTACGTCTGCGCCTGCGCCCCACTGCCCCTACCCTCCCGGCCACCAGAGGGTGCGCGAGCTCTCAACACGCCGTTACGTCTGCGCCTGCGCCCTACCGGCGGCCAGCTGCTCCTCCCCCCTCGGCCCCACCCACCAGCCGCAGTGTGCGCGTGCTCTGCCACCAGACCGCTCGTCTGCGCCTGCGCACTACTGGCCGCCCGGCAGCTCCTCCCCTCCTCGCGGCTCCTGCCCCGCCCCTCTCCGCCTCGCTCACAGACGCTCCACCTTCGGTTGCCCTAGGTTGCTGTTTGTTGACTTCCGGGAACGCGGTCGCCTCCTATGCCCAGAGTGTCGCCATGGAGGCCCGACGGACTTTCTCGGTGCCATTCTGGGCTGAGGAACTACCTTAGGCCCAACCGAATCGCCCCCGCTGTCTTCCCGACCCTAGCGCGCATCCCCCGTCTCGCCCTCGGTATGGGAGAGCCTCTGGAGGCAGTGCCCGGTGAGTCGCGCCCTCGGTAGCGGCGGCGGCCCGGAGGGAGGGTCCGCGGGAGGGCGGGCGGCTAGGCCCCGCCTCCGGGCCGGCCCCGTTAGGGGACTGTCCCTGGCAGCGGACGCCTGACTGGGCCAGGAGCTGTAGCCGCGCCTCCACAAAAGACTGAAGAGCGAACGAAGGGAGAGATCTGAGGGGAAACACCGGGTAGGGGCCAGGGGGGGGGGCGTGTCCGTCTTTCTTGTTCTTTTTAAAAATCTCACCGGGGGATATGTTCATTGATTTCTGAGAGAGAGAGAGGAGGGTGGAGGGAGAGAAAAAGAAACATTGATGTGAGAGGAAGCGAGGCAGACAGACTGAGACTGACAGACCGACCGACAACCGATCGGGTTGCGTCCGTTACGCGCCGGAACCTGGAATCGAACCCTTGTGGTGTGCAGACGAGGCTCCAACCCACTGAGCCACCCAAGTGTCTGGCTCTTTTAAAATACGTTTTAAATGAGTTTCTTCAAGTTAGAGGCGGTTGTGTACCTCCCTTTACTCCCTCAAATGCCGTCTAGAACCCTAGGATCAGTTATGTATTGGGTACCTTAAAAAGTGGGTAATTAGGGTGCGCGAGGTAAAAGAGGGCGGGGAAAACGACTTAGAGAACAGGGGTGAAGAGGGAGCCGTTAGCGAGGGTTTCCCCCCCCCCCCGACATTTTCCCCCTGAGCTTCAAGATACACTTGGCATTGTGACGACATACACATGTGACGTCATACAGACTGTAACAGAAATACGACTTTTCATGAAGCAGTATTAACTCTAACCATTTGAGATGCGCCCAGATCGATTCTATAACATGTTCCTTTTTTAAAAAAAAATGCTCATTCCGATCCATTACATTGATTTTTTGACGAACTAATCAGTCACACAAGAACACTGGATTAGAGCAGACTCATACATTCACTGAAATAAATGATACGTTTTCTGCCACGATCTTGTTTCTGCCGTCGATTCCTGTCTTCTTGGGGTTCACAGTTTAATGAGGGATCCAAAAGAGTAAACAAAATGACAATACCCGTACAGTTTGGCAGTAGGTACCCAGGACACCAAAGCAGAAACACCAAACCCTGACTTGGTGTGAAGGTATCAGGGGACATTTCCTGGGGAGCAGGGAAAAACAGTTAAAAATATTCATTCTAGGGAAACCCAGAGCCTATTCTAGGACCCGGCCTACAGCATCTCAATTATAAGTTACAAATGAGACACCTCACAATTGCTTCAGTTTTCCATGTGTCTAGTCTCTTGTGCATTATTATTATTTATTAATACTTATGTTCATTATGTTTTCCTTTCTGGTACCCATTAGTTTCTTTATGTGTGGTCATCCTCCTTGAAATTTCCTCAAAGGCCAGATCCAGCCTCCTATTTGGGTGCTTATGTATATTTAAATGATTATTGGTGATTGGTAGGGGTTTTTGGTCTCTTAAATGGTAGGGTCAAACATCTTACATCTTGGTGATGGTAATGATGAAACTGTCCTGTTACTGTGTGTGGAGAAAAGCCCTCAGTCAGGGGCTAGACCATGAAGTGCTAACCAGAGTGAATAGATGCACCTGGTGACAGCAGGACTGTTAGCAATTGAGGACTGCCCTTCTTGTGATAGTATACACCTTTCTTTATACCAGTAAGTTAATAATACAAACTTAATTTAGCAGATTTCAGAAATAAAGTGAGAATGAGTTCTGAGGAGTAAGACTGAATTAAGGTGGAGAAAGGAGGGTGTATATATATAGTGCTCTAGCAAAGGCAAAGGTGTCATGAAACAAAGAATGTGAATAACTGAAAAAATATTTTAGTACCAGGCAGCATGGTAAAAGTTGTACAACAAAAACTGTCATACATTTGCAGATACGGGTGCTGTGTTTACGTTTGGAAAAACTAAATTTGCTGAGAATATTCCCAGTAAATTCTGGTTTAAAAATGATATACCTACATATCTTGCATGTGGAGATGAGCATACTGCTGTTATTACAGGTTAGTATTAAAATCCTAAATATTATAGATACACGTTTTAGACATATAGAAAATAATATTAAAAAATTCTATTTTTATTTTGCCTGAAAAGTTTTAACAAATTGATTCATCAATTCTGTCTTTTAAATTTTAAGTTTCCTTAGTGTATTTAAATATGATTTTCAATACACACAACTTTCTTAGAATAAATCTATTTTAATATAGATAATCAAAAAAACTATTACTGTATAATCTTAGAAACTTTTACATGTAACAGAATCTGGCTATATGTACATGGATGAGGTAACCTGTTTCAACATGGAAAACAATGACACCTTTTAAGTGTAGCATTTTTATTTAATTCATGATAACTTCATCTCACATTACTTTGTGTTGAAAATTCTTCACTTTATTTCTTTTTCCTTTCCACCAGGAAATAATAAACTTTACATGTTTGGCAGTAACAACTGGGGCCAGTTAGGATTAGGATCAAAGTTGGCTGTTTGCAAACCAATGTGTATCAAAGGTTTGGAGTCTTTTCTTTATCACTTTAAATACTTAACAAACTAAAATACTTTTATATTAATTGTGTATTTTAAAATGATACTATAAACAATAAAGCCTTTATTTTTTATTTTCTGATATTTTCTTAAGTGTTACTGGCATTTAACTTTATTTTTATGATATTTAGAGCTACGGTTACTTGTTAGAGTCTAAAAATCACATTGATTTTAAACCCAGATGCCACAAAGGAAGTAATGATTCTACTATGTTGCACTTGAACATTCCTTTCCCTCACTTTTTGTAAATCTACTTAAATACTACTTTATATACAGAGAACAAAAAATAAATGTTAAAATTTTGGCCTCTGTTTCACTTGTTAAAGTTGAGGACATTGTAGTTTTATGTAGTTGTATAAAACACACTTGACCCTGCTGTACCAAGTGAGTAGATGTACTAAACAAAACATCAAGATTAGGGCTATGATTTCATTTATATGTAGAATCTAATGAACAAACTGAACTAACAAGCAAAATAGAGACAGACTAATAGGTAGAGAGCAGGCTGACAGCTCTGGGAGGTAGGAGGTGGGGGAGGTAGGATTAAGCAAAAAAGAAAACTTAGGAGTGGAATTGACAACAGTGTGGTAATTGTCGAGTATGGAAGTGGAAGAGAGTGAGGATAATAAATGGTCATGGAAATAATAGAATAAATATGAACTATTTGAAAAGTGTTCATTAGTAATACCGTTCTTACAAGAATAGGACAAAATACTTTAAATCAGAACTGTTCCAGGGAACAGGGTCTTATAATACCTTCACAAAGATTTTTTGCTGTTGTTTGTGTAGCATTTGTTCAGGTATAACCTGTGAACATCAGCTGAACTAAAATGGTCATGGAGATTCCTTGGGATGTAACAACAGCAGCATTCTTTATCTTCCTACCCAAATTTTAAATTTTAGCTCAACATCTCAGTGTAATTTATCATACCCATGTGATTTATAGGTGGTGTTATGTAACTTTTAAAGGATTCTACTTAATCAAAAAGTATTTACTGAGCATAGTCTGCTAAAACCTTGAGTGTATTCACAGTGCCTATAACCCTTACTCTCATATCTTATTTAATAGACAAGCTAATGGGATTGTCTAGACTAAGATCCTTGACACCAGGACTCTGCTTAGTGATCTTTGCAGTCACTATGCTAAGCCCTTAGGATATGTTCTATAAAGGTGTTTTATTTTTTTTAAAGATTTTATTTATTATTTCCAGCTAGAGAGGAAAGAAGAGAGGGGGAGAAACATCAATGTATGGTTGCCTTTCACCTGCCTCCAGCCATAGACGTGGCTAGAGACCAGGCTTGCAACCTGGTTATGTGCCCTGGCTGGGGAATCGAACCAGTGACCTTTGGGTTTGCAGGCCAGCACCTTATCCACTGTGCTACCAACCAGGGCCTATAAAGGTGTTTTGAATGTGTAAATGAATGAATGAAGAACTTTTACAAAGGTATATGGCTATGAATATTTGACTTACAGTGTTTCATTGAGTGAGGTAAAAGATAAAATTGATGTAATCTGAGATTAGGAAAAAGATCAGGTTGGTATGGTGGCAGCATAACAATGCTGTGATCTCTGCACATATTATTTACATGTGGAATTTTAAACAATACATAGAATTCTAGGCATTAGCTCAGATATACTGACTCAGACTCTCAAGGATTGGGACTGAGCTATGTGTATTTTTCTCAGACTTTCCCTAGTTATATTTTTAAAGATTGTATTTATTTATTTTTAGAGAGGGGAGAGGGAGAGGGGAGAAAGGGAGAGAAACATCAATTGGTTGCTTCTGGTACATACCCCAACCAGGGACTGAACCTGCAACCCAGGCATGTCCTCTGACTGGAAATTGAAACCTACCACTCTTCACTTTGCAGGAGGACTCCCAACCAACTGAGCCACACCCCAGTCAGGGCTCTCCTGGTAATTTTGATGCACAACTAGTTCTGAAAACTTTTAGTTTAGTTGACTTTGCAGTCAGACAGACTTGGGTTTAAACCTCTTCTCTACCACTTATTTACCATTTGACCTGTACTATTTTATCATTTTTATAATCGTTTTATATTTTAATTGTTCTATTTTTAGCTTTGAAACCTGAAAAGGTGAAACTTGCTGCCTGTGGACGGAACCACACCCTGGTTTCAACAGGTATGGTGTTCTGTCTATGACTTCTTGCCTGATTTAAGGACTTAGGTCTTGTTCCAGTACATTTGTTACTTGGTAAAATTAATAGAAGTGATACCTTGGTAACAATGGTAGGATTTTTAAACACGTAAGTGGTTAGTACACTTGTTTGCCTTTGAAAATATGCAGATAAATGGTAAATGGCTGAAGAACAAGCTTTTTTTCTTGGATTATGTCAAGTGGCAGTATCTCCTTACCTATGTGCATACCTCAGGGACTGGTTGTTTCCATTCATGTTCTTCCTTCTTCTTTTCTGAGGGTCAGTGGGAGCCACCCCTACTCTCACAAAAACCCCTGTTGATGTGAGTCAGACAATTTCAATCAATATCTAGCAGCCTCTGTGCATGTATAGAAATTGACAAGGTGATTCTTAAGTCTGTGGGTGTAGCACTTGACAAGGTGATTTCTTTTAAAGATTTTATTTATTATTCTTAGAGAGAGGGGAAGGGAGAGAGGCAGAGAGGGAGAGGCACATCAATGCGTGGTTGCCTTTCACCTGCCTCCAGCTACGGACCTGGCTGGAGACCTGACTTGCAACCAGTTATGTGCCCTGACTGGGGAATCGAACCAGTGACCTTTGGGTTTGCAGGCCAGCGCCTTGTCCACTGTGCCACCAGCTAGGGCCTGACAAGGTGATTCTTAACTTTATATGGAAAAGCAAAGGACCTAGAATAACCAAAGCAATTTTGAAAAGAACTAAATTAGAGGACTAGCACTACCTGATTTTAAGACCTGCTACAAAGCTATGGTAATTGAGAGTGTGCTGTTAGCAGAAAGATAGACAAAGATTAATGGAACAGGATAGAGTCCAGAAAGTAGATCCATATGCACATGCCCAACTAATATTTGACAAAGGTACCCAGGCAATTCAATGGAGGAAAGGTAGTCTTTTCGACAAATGCTGCTGGAACAATTAGATACTTAGGCTCTGGCCGTTGACCAGTTCTTCCTACCTCTTTTCCCTTCCATATAGTTTCTGTTTTTAGACTATTTTTACTGCCTTAGCTCCTCCTCACCTCTCCACCCTATTCAGACTTGGCTTGCTTGAATGTCTTTTACTCTAACTCAGATTCTTATCTTTTAAGATGCAGTGTAAGTCTTACTTCTTCCATGGAGCTTTTGGTGACTGTTCAACTTCTTACTCTTGTGGTTCTCTGAACTGTGCTAAGTATTTCACCAGCCCTGGTGTAGAATCTTCCATTTAAAAGCTAGTCCTATTTCCTTCAGTAAGGTTTTTTAAAATATATATCTCATTTTAAGTTTTTACTGATTCAGTATTATTTGGCCCTCAGTTTTCCCTATTATTTAGCAAGCTTTGACTTCATATGCATTTTATGACAGATATCACTAATTTTTAATGTGTTATGTCTCAAAAAATCTTCATTACTTTAGAGCTTATTGGTACTATATTATGTAGGTATGGTATACTTCTTATTTAATTAATAAAGTAATTAACAAACATTTATAGTACTTCCAATGAGCCAAATGCTGTTCTAAGAATTTTATAAATATTAACTAATTTAAACTTTATAACAGCTCTATGAAGAAGGCACTATTATTATCCCTGTATGACAGATGAGGAAAAGCAGACAGGGAGGTGCTGAGTATAGCTTGCCAAGATTGCATAGCTGATAAGAGGCAAGCCAGAATTTGCACCCAGGAAATAGGGCTCTGGAGTCCTTTCTCTTAAATACAATGTTACACTGCCTTTCTAGTTAGCTACAAAATTAAAAGAATTATACAACATAGACTTTTCATGTTGCTAATTATATTCTTCTTGGGTTTGCCTCATTTTACTTTTTTGTCTTTTTATCTTAGCTTTAATGAGTATGGAAGTTAAAATTAATGAACCGTATCTCTTTTAAATAGTTTGATTTGGATTCTAAACTAATTTGGAAATTACTTTCCTCTTTTCTGCTCTTGAGTCAATAAAGTGCTGTGTGAATAAAATACATTCCACATATTCTGTGCATTTAAATTGCTACTGGGACTCTGGAATGATTTGTAAAATCTCACAAAAATGTATATGTAGCCTTGCTTGGACAATGAAATGAAGTTATGCAGCAAGTTATAGGATAATGTCAGCTTTCAACTTTCTTTACTGTTAATAGAGGAATATCTGGTGCACACCGGCTTGGCTTGTCTCATAAAGATGATGACTGTGGTTGACTGATGTTTTCTTTTCTAATGTGCAGAAGGAGGCAAAGTATATGCAGTTGGAGGAAATAACGAAGGCCAGCTCGGACTTGGTGATACTGAAGATAGAGACACTTTTCATCTAATTGAGTTTTTTACATCCCAGCATCAGCTTAAACAGCTCTCTGCTGGGTCTAACACTTCCGCTGCATTAACAGGTAAGAATTGGTTCCATTTCAAGCTGGGGCACATCCCTTTCTTTTAGACCAGGATATACCAACCAACCCAGTAAATTGAAGAGAACATTGCCTTTTAGCTTTCTTTCATTGATGATGTGTTTTCAGAAGGCATTTAAAATAGAACTTTAAATCATGACATATATTACAATTTTATGCTTAGAGTTACAAGTCAACATACATTTTGAAGGTAATTATTAAATAAATTCTTAGCTATGCTGTCTACTTATGATATTCTTTTTTTTAAAGATTTTATTTGTTATTTTTATAGAGAGAGGAAGGGAGAGAGGGAGAGAGACATCAATGTATGGTTGCTTCTCACCTACCTCCAGCTACAGACCTGGCTGGAGACCTGGTTTGCAACCTGGTTATGTGCCCTGGCTGGAAATCGAACCAGGGACTTTTGGGTTCACAGGCTGGTGCCTTACCCATTGTGCCACCAGCCAGGGCTACTTATGATATTCTTAAGTAGTATTTTTATTGTATGTTCTGAAAAATTATACTTGTAGCTTCAATGAAGTTGCTTTCAGAAACATCATAGAAATCCACTGGATATATGCTATTAAAATAAAGTGTGTAACAGCCATGGTATCTCTCTGCCTCCTTATCAAAAGCCTACATGAGGAACTTTTTTAAATTTTTGAGTCAAAAATAAATAAATAAATACATAAATAAATAAAATTTTGAGTCAAGATAAACCTGGTCTTTGCTGAAAGGTGCTGGTGTGCTTCTTTGCCCCAGCCTGGAGAACTATGTAACTTACAGTGTTGCTCTGGCTGACAGGAGAGCTGGAGTAAGCTCTGGGGCTCCATTGTTCAATTCTGACATCTTTCTATGGGTTCTTATCTTCAATTTTTCTTTTATTTGTCTTATTATTAAAGCAATTCAAAGTTTAAATTCTAAATTAAAAGATAAATAAATCTTGATGTTTTCTTTCTAAAATAGTTTCCTCATTTAGCTTTCCCAGACATCAAAACCCTTATCGGAAAGAACATAAGTTAACATGTATTTGAGATGTAATATATGCTGATATATTTCCTGATTCTCTGAAGCTAAGTTATATGTTTCAAGTGTAAATTGTAAAAAGAAAAAGTTAGGGAAATGCATTTTTTAATTTAAAGTATCATTTCCCCAGTGCTCTGAGTGAGAGCCATGCTTTCTAGGCTCTTTTGAGCTGGGACTTAAATTGCCCAGGAGATAATGCCCGTGTGGTTTGTGGCATCATTTAGTTTAGTTGCAGGTAGACTGTATGAAAGGAAGAAACCATTTTCTGTTTAAAGGCATTAAAATAAAAGGTTATTACAGGAAAGGACATTTTGTCATTGCTATTTAAGATAAAAATACGGACATGACTGAAGTGATTTACATCAAGTTAGTTTCTGTCCTTTATCATTATAGAAGCATTTTATACTAGAAATTGAACTGTTAAGTAGTTATCTGGGATAAATATCTTAGGAGTACTTTTCTTTCAAATACATTCTTTTTCTAAATTACAAAATAAATGAGTCATTGGAAATACAACTTCATAGCTCTACCACTTTTAAAAACCTTTATTTCTCCTTGTGTTTTCCTTATAGAGGATGGAAAACTTTTTATGTGGGGAGAAAATTCTGATGGGCAGATTGGTTTAAGTGATGTATCTAATGTGTGTGTTCCGCATGAAGTGACTGTTGGGAAACCCATTGCCTGGATCTCTTGTGGATATTACCATTCAGCTTTTGTGACAAGTAAGACAGAACATTTTAGATTCATCATGTTATCTCCCATTTCTAAGTTCTTAGTTAATAATAAATGATATAGTGTTATACAGTTCCATAGAAATAATGCCATGCTAGTCTATGTAATGAAATAATTTTGGTCTGTTTTAACAGTATTTCTCTATTTCAGTAATGAGAATTTATAATTTCAAACTCTTTCTAACTTGTTAACGTTTTTTTTTTTCTTTAGCGTGACTTGTTAACTTTTTAATGAAAATTAGGTATATTAGAAAAATAAAATTTATATGTTAGAAACCCTTTTAAGTTTTGGATTTCAAACTTACTGGAATAATTTGATTTGAAAAATAAGATCAGTGGTCCACTTTCCTCTGGATCTATTTACCTATGTGCTTTGACCTATTCTACTTTTGTCCTGATCATTTGCTTTTATTGTTTCAATAAATGAGGCATAGACCTTCATTGTGTGAACTAGGATAAAGACTAGACGGAAAAGAAGAGAGGTCAGTATTGGATATGATTTCCTTTGGTGGGATTTTTCTCAGCATTCTCCATATTTCCCTTTCTTGGACTTACTGGCAACTATTTCTACCTTAGTTAAAATATTTGAAATACTGGACTTTATTATAGTCTACATCTACACTAGTTATAATAGAGGTATAATTATGACTTTCCACCCTGTTGATGGTTTTTCTGACAGTAAAATAGCTGGAGGAAATAGTTTTGTGCTCCCTTTTAGGCCTCTCTCTAATTTTTCTTACACCTTTACTCCTATTCCATGCACCTCAGATTCAATTTTAGAAAGTTACAATTGACTTATCTCAGTGCTACTTAGATTTACCAGTGAATTGGTAGCAGCTTGGTACCAAGAGATGGCAAAGTCCACCTTGGTTGGTTTTGTTCACCACTGTATCAGTTTGTATCTTGAACAGACTGTTAATAAATATTGTCAAAGGAGGGAGTAAGCGAATGAGTGACCAATTAATTGTGTTTCTTAGGGCAGTACTACCTACCAACTGATTAGTCCTGAGTTTGGTGTAGTCTATGCTCACTTTGTTCATAAAACAAAACAAAAAAGGAAAGAGAAACACAAGTAGAAAAACAATCAAAACAAGGAAAAGCATTATCTTATATTTAGGTTTTAATAAAGCTGCCAAAGTCACTTTTATGACTAAATTCTGTTTTAGCCACTAGGGAAGAAGCAGAATTGAATTGTTCATCATAACCAACAAGTATTAAATTGAGCTTTTTTTTTTTGCCTTAAAAAATAGCTTTATTGAGATATAGCTCACATATCATACAATTCACCCATGTTAAGGTATGAGGAGCACGAGGAATTTATAGACAGAGGTGGAATGGTACTCTTCTGGACCTAGTAACTCATTTCATATAAGAGGCAAAATGCATGGGGAAAGGGGAAGGATGCTAACTTACTGAGCACCTCTTCTGTGCCAGTGTTTGCTAAATACTTCATTAAAAACCCGCGAAAAATCATTATAGCTATGTTTGCAGCATTTGACCAAGTTTTTAAAATTAAAATATATTTGGCATATAATATTACATTAGTTTCATGTTTAACCAAGTTTTATGCAGGGCATACCATGTGTATTGGATGTCCCACTGCTTCCCTAAGTTCTACAATTTGCTGGACGGACTCTCAAGCTTCAATAGCAGGTTACAGTCATCGCTAAGATTTATTACCGCAAAGGATACAGAACAAAAGCAATAAGAAAAATATATGTATCAGTGGAGTCTAAAGAGGTCCAGCATAGGCTTCTTAGTTCTTCCTCTTTCTAGGTCATGTGGAATGTGCTTTCTCTTTGGCAGCAAACTTTAGGGACGTGTAGAATGTCTGCCCAGGGAAGCCCACTGTGGTCTCAAAGCCTGAAGCTTTTGTGCTGGGCACTGGTTAGGTAGGCATGTCCTGCTAGCAACTGGCCACAGCATCTGAAACGCAGGTCCCTCAACAGTAAAACCATGTGTACCTGGTCAGTGTTGATGCTTATGCGCGGCAACCCTAAGAAGCTAAGCTGGCACAATTCATTGCTCCAGGTGTGCATAACACAGTCATCAGTGGCTTACATAAAGAACATTTTGGGGGCCACATTCCTGCCGGTGGGTCAGTGGTCAGTCATGGTTCTCTTGGAGACATGCTGTTAATAAGCAACAAGACGTGCTGTGTTACCTCTTTCCTCACACCAATGGCAATGTATTCTGTGTCATTCTTTAGATTATATTGTATATTTACAAAGGGTTTTAAATTCCTCCTTTATAGAACTCCAGCTCATAGAAATGAGTAAGAGAAATTTCCTACTTTCAAGAAGTTCGTAGTCATATTATAGTGCACTAACTGTAGTAACAGAAGCAAGTCAGTAGTGTTGGTATTGACAAGGCAGTGATTAAATGCTGGGTTCCTTGATAGGACTCTTTAAGGAAGTACCATCTAATAGTAAGAGCTGTTACTTAGACTCAAAATATATTTACTTAGTTTTCTGAACTGAGTAAAAATATTTTCTGAACTGAGTAAATATATTGAGTTTACTGAGTTTTCTGAAACAAATTTAATAAAAAACAATTATTTACTCATTATTCAACTATTCATTACATGCTTAGTGTACTAGGTAGATACTCTGCTAGGTTTTTGGAATATCTTATTGAGCATAACAAAATCTATGTTCTTATGTCTATCATTTTGCTTTATTAAAAGAAGTAGAAGTGAGATAGTCCTCTCTTGTTAAATAGCTAAAATAATTTTCTAGTTGTTTCTTAGTAGTGATGGTTGTGAATTATTTGTGAAGACTTTGGACTAGAACAATCAAAGGGAAAATAAAATCTGTATTTCCTCACCATATAGTAAAAATATCTCAAGAAAGGTCAAATTTATTAGGTTGCCATTTTCCAAATTTTTTATTGAACATGAGAACTTGTACTAAAAATGCCAGTGTCTTGTTCATATTTATGTTGTCATTGATCACTATTCTTTTCCTTTAATAGTGGAAGGAGAACTGTATATATTTGGAGAACCTGAGTGTGGGAAGTTAGGTCTTCCCAAAGAACTACTAATAAATCACAGAGTGCCCCAGCTGGTGCCTGGAATTCACGAGAAAGTGATCCAAGTGGCTTGTGGGGGAGGGCACACAGTGGTACTCACAGGTACGTGGGGACCCTGCTGATCTGTTTCTTGCTTTTTTGTGGTGGCTAATGAAAAGAACTTTTAAATATGTTTTAATTGTGATAAGAATACTTATCTAATTTACCCTCTTAAGTGGTTTTTGTTTTTATTTTTATTATGTTATTACAATTGTCCCTGCTTTTCCTCCCTTTGCCCACCTCCACCCAGCCCCAACTGCTTTACTCCCTCAGTCAATCCCCATATCATTGTTTATGTCCATGGGTCATGCATAAATATTCTTAGATTAATCCTTTCACCGTCTTTCATTCAGTTCCCCCAACTCCTGCAGCTGTTCCATGTGTTTATGCTTCCGTTTCTATTTTGTTCATTAGTTTCTTAGGTTCATCAGTTCTACATATAAGTGAGTTTACTTAATACAGTATTATCTATAGGCACAATGTTGTATGGCGAATTACTAGAACTTATCTTCCATAACCGAAACTTTTATACATGTTGGTTAGCAGCTCCCTTGTCCCCCCTTCCAGCTCCCAGCAACCAACATTCTAGTCTCTGCTTCTGTGAGTTTATTTTAGATAACTCATATAAATTGACCTTGGATATTTTCTTTTTAAGATCCTCACCTTTTATTCCTGTAGTTAATATACATTTCTGGCCTATGGAAGAATTTCTTGGTAGAAAAAATGAATTTTGTTGAATTGTTTTCACTAACTGATGTTTTCACAATCTTAACATCTTGAATGACAGCAAATGACATTGCTTTTCACTCAGTTTCAAGGACAAGCTGTTTCCCGTATGTATATAGAAATAGATGTTTTTCATATATATGTGCACATATAGTCCATATTTATCTAAAATTGATACTTCTTCTGAAATATTTTCTTTTGGAGAAGCTCCCTTTTCATGCTGTTTTCTACAATCATTGATAATTCTTTGTGGTACTCACCATGTATAACTTGGGGATTTCTTTGTGATTTTTATGTTCTATTAGTAATTCATTAAAAAGTATTAAGATTTTAAATTATAGATAATGAAAGAAAGCTAGAACCTTAATAATAATGTCACTTGTGGCTTCTGAATTTTGTGTCTGGTATGACATGTCATTTTTCAGGATTCTAGTTGTTAAATTAAGATATATTTCTTTATAATATGCTTACTAAAGTGATATTCCTAAATTTGGTCAGCATTACCTTTATTTTAGATGAGTACTATAGAGGTAATGTAGTTCTGTAGTGAATTATGATTTTTTGAGTTGAAAAAGGGAACAGTTTTGGAAATCATCATTAATCTTAAGTAACCCAAAGTTGGAAGTATTCTACATAAATTCTGAATAATACCTAATTCTCAGATGATATGCTTAATATTGTAAGGTGTTTGAACAATATTTTATTTTTAGATTTTACTCTCTAAAATAGCTTTCCATTGGCCTCCATGTCCTTAGTATTTTCTTAATCCTCATCCAAGGATATATTTTACTGATTCTAGAGAGGAAGTAAGAGAGAAGCGGGGTGAGAAAGAGAGAAAGAAAGAAAGAAAGATAGATAGATAGATAGATATGATAAACACCAATCAGTTAGTTGCTGCCCATATGCATCCCAACCAGGGATAGAACCTGAAACTTAGGAATGTGCCCTGACTGAAAATCAAACCTGCCACCTTTTGGTATATGGATGGGATGGTGCTCTAATGAATTGGGCTGCCCAGCCAGGGTTCCTTGACTTTTTGTTGTAGTTCTAGTCATGCTTATTAAGCTGTGGTTGACCATAATTGGAATTTCCAGATGGAATTTTTTCCAAGTTAGAAATAATTTTTTTCAAGGCTTTCACTCTAAAGTTGAAAATAATTTTGAGGTTTTAAGATTAAAAAAAATTTTTGCTGACAAAATGAGTTTTCATATATTTTCCAAAGATTTATTTTAGGAATTATACTTTGAAATTAATCTTTATAAAGTATCTGAATATTCATTCTATGGGCAGAATTACAACTTATTCTTTGTTACATATTTTAGGTAGCTTTTACAAAGATTACAGAAAGAATTAATTTATTGGGTGATTGACTGTTCTAAAGGACACAAATATTGATTATATAATAATTTCATTCAACCATATAATATAAAATGTTTTCATGTATTATAAAATGAGCACCAAAATCAACTATGCTACTTTTCATTATACTTAAAATTAAAAATGCATTTAAATGTTGTATTTTCTTACATTATTAGACATTTAGCTTCTTGTGAACTTTGTTTTGTAATTCAAAATTATGTTGCCAGAAATTGTTCTGTAGATTTTTGCATATTTTGTAATCTCATAGACAATAAAATTTTTATATTTTAAGTTTTATTTTATAAAATATGAGAATGAACATATGATTGCCCGCTTCTGATTTTCATTTTGTTGAATATGGATGTTGCAGAAAATACTGTCTGGTTTCACCATTATATCGTAAAATAAGGGATATTTTCAAAACATTTAAAAAACCATTCATTTTATAGTAAAAGACACACCCTTAAATTGTATAAGTTTATTTGTATGGAAAAGTCACTACTTTGCGTATTTTTCACATTTCTCCATGGACCCATGAGAGCTTTATTATGAGCCAGCTCTGAAGAGAAAGCTATATTTTGGAGCAAAGTGTGGACAGAAATGTTAAATATTTAGCCCTGAGAAGAAATTGCTACCCTGGTTGGTGGCCCAGTGGATAAGGTGCTGGCCTGCGAACCCAAAGGTTGCTGGTTTGATTCCCCAGCCAGGGCACATAACCAGGTTGCAAGCCAGGTCTCTAGCCAGATCCATAGCTGGAGGCAGGTGAAAGGCAACCATACATTGATGTCTCTCTCCCTCTCCGCCTGTCTCCCTTCCCCTCTCTCTAAAAATAATAAATAAAATCTTAAAAAAAGAAAAAGAAAAAAGAAATTGACCTGAAAAGTGTATTGACCATTAGTTTTACTAAATATTAAATTGAATACCTAAGAGTTATAGAATACTTTGTAAGACCTTTAAGGAAAGAATAGAAAACCATCTGTTCTAAATTATTCCCTTAACTAAAGCAAAGGGCTTAGATTAGATGATTTTATGGTGGTCTTCCTCAGCATTGTTTTTCCTTGTGTCTGTAACTCTGATCTTAAAATCTGTTTAGGTATCGTTCATTAAAATACTGCAAACATAATTTAAATTAGTTCGTTGCTGATAAATTTATTTAAAGCATTATATTTAAATATTACTATGACAGATTAGAAAATACAACTACTGGTTGTAGTACAGGTGATAGCATGATTGTTTTCTCCTTAAAATCAAGGAAACAATGAAGTTCTATTGAGAAAGTGTCAGACTGAAACTTGGACATACTAAGTGAGGCAGAGTGATAGATGTCATCTTGTATGGCCATAGCAGTTACCAAAAGACAAGAAAAACCTGGTTATAAGATGGGGTCCTCAATGAAATCTGGATCCCAAGAAAAAGAAGAATGTAAATCCTCCAGATTATGTTTGTATAAACTAAGATCTCTCCAGGATAACAAATTATTAGTAATGTATTCTGTGAAATTGCATTAGTATTGATCTGAAGCCAACTAATAAAATCTGTTTTTCTAACTAGTATTATTTTTATAGTATTTTTAAAAAAGATTTTATTATTTTCAGAGAGAGGGGAAGGGAAAAAGGCAGAGAGGGAGAGAGAGACAATGTATGGTTGCCTTTCACCTGCCTCCAGCTATGGACCTGGATGGAGATGTGGCTTGCAACCTGATTATGTGCCCTGGCTGGGGAATCAACCCAGCGGACCTTTGGGTTCGCAGGCCAGCGCCTTATCCACTGTGCCACCAGCCAGGGCTAATTAGTATTATTTTTAACATTGAATTACTCTATTAGATGTTACCAAGGTGATATGACCAAAAATTACATTAGTTATTT
Source organism: Noctilio leporinus (assembly GCA_004026585.1). Lineage (NCBI taxonomy): Eukaryota > Metazoa > Chordata > Mammalia > Chiroptera > Noctilionidae > Noctilio > Noctilio leporinus. The sequence continues at coordinate 42,113 of PVIW01008822.1, forward strand.
ATAATCTTCTTAGATGTAAGTTTTTAGTTCATTAAGAAAAAAAAAATAGAACCTATTGTCATTATTAATCATCCAGGTACCTGAAAGAGAACAGGATAAGGAACAAAACTTTAATAATGTGATTCAGGCTGCCTAAGTGGCCTAATTTTATAGGTCAGTATGAGACAACTTAAGAAATTTAGAGTAATTGTTGGCCAGCTAGAGATAGTTGTTTTAATTTACACGATGTTTTATATTAAACTGAACATTTAGAACTGGAGATATGCCAGGTGACTATTAAGCTAAGAGAGGGTATTTTTATGTTAAAACAAGGATCTGTTTTTTTATTGCTTCATTGGGGCTTCATATCCTTGACATGGCATATTTTTGAGAATTAATATCTATATGTCTTATTTATGAAAAAAACATTCTTGTCAGAAAGAATGTGAGGCCATCATAGTAGATGGTTATATGTTCAGCAGTATCTTCCATTGTCAGAAAAAGATGAGTTGATTAGATAATTACTTTTTAGAAAAATATTCTTTTTCTAATTTATTTTTTATTGAATTTATTGGGGTGATACTGGTTAATAAAATTATATAGGTATTCGGTATACAGTTCTACAATACATCATCTATATTGTGTTTAACATCCCAGTTCAGGTCACCATCACCATTTATCACCCCCCTTTACCCTCTTCCACCTTCCCCCACTCCCCCTTCCCCCCCTGGCAATAGTGTTGTCTGCATCCAGTCCCTGAGTCTTTCTTTTTTTTCCTTTGCTTAATCCATTCACTCTTATCACCAAGCCCCCAACCCTCTCCCCTCTAACAACTGTCATTCTGTTCTCTGTATCCATGAGTCTGTGTCCACTTTGTTGGTTTATTTGGTTCATTAGATTCCACATATAAATGAAATCATATGGTGCTTGTCTTTCTCTGACTGGTTTATTTCATTTAGCATATTCTCAAAGTTCATCCATGCTGTTGCAACAGGTATGATTTCCTTCTTTTTAATGGCTGTCTAATATTTCATTGTGTAAATGTACCACAGCTTTTACAGCTGAATGTCCTATAATGTTTTAAAATCAGTCTGGATGTTTTCTCATTTAATCCTCACACTCTGTATCAGAGAATTTAAATAACTTTCCTACTTGCCACAGCTAATAATAATAATGCAGATTTGGGCTCTTGCCTGAATCCAAAGCTCTTTTTCTTCTTTGTAGCAGGAGAGGCAATGTATTGAACTCTGGAGAAGTAAACTAATATAATAAACACTGTGCTTGTTAATGCACTGGCCATTGAGAGTTGTGTGTCTAAAATAACCCTTTCACCACCACTCATTTATCCTGTTTTTGCGTTTTTCCATTTCTAGAGAATATGTGAGCATAATATGTACTGTTACTGGAGATCCTTTGGAATCACTTAAAATATTGATAGATGAAAGCTTTTTTACCCTCCATTCATTATTATTGCATTTCCTAGTAAATGTGCTTTACTTGTGAATAAATCTAGTATTATCTACTGTGTTTAAATTCTCTTGCAAAATTTCTTATGAAATTGTTTTATAAAATAGACTATTCTATTAAACTACCTTTGAAAGTAAACACTTTTTCTATAAGAAACACTTCATCTTGAAAATTTAAGACAGTGAAAGGAATCAGTGTAATGACAATTGATACTTTTTAAAAAGTTGAGTGGTAATTATAGGGACATTTTAGGTAGTTCACCAACTTACATATTTTTAGCCATTTCTTTTATTGGTTATATGAAAAAGATGAAATCAGGCCCATGCCATAATTTTTACAGTTGTGTACCTTGTCTTTTTCTCTTTTCATCATTGAGAAGTGGAGAAGTGTATACTTAAGTATTAGGTATTCTTATATGAGCATTTATCTCAGAGATATTTAACCTTCATTGTGAAAGGTTGAAATCACAATTTTTCTAGATACAGTGGTGATAGTGTCTTTAATCCTTTTCTTGTATCTGCCCCTTCCCTTTCAGAGAAAGCTGTGTACAGCTTTGGGCTGGGCCAGTTTGGTCAGCTGGGTCTTGGCACTTCTCTGTTTGAAACTGCGGAACCCCAAATCATTGAGTCTGTTAAGGACCAGAAAATAACTTCTGTTTCCTGTGGAGAAAATCACACAGCTTTGGTAACAGGTACAGATTGTATCTCTGGTATATATTTATAGAGCTGGTTATATTTTATTACAAAATAAGCACTATGTGAAGTTAATGTATCTAACTTAAGGAATTAATAACTGAGAAAATTTAATTCTTTGTTTAATATGCCAAAATATAAAGTTGTAAACTCTTTTTAAATTTAAATTTAATTTAAAAATCAATGTAAATGATCCAAAGATTTAGAACCTCAGAATGTGGCAGCAGTGTCAGAGGTAAGACCACAGTAAGACCATATTATTATACTTCGATAGAAAGCTGGAATGCTTTTGAAACTTTATCAATTTGAGTGTTCTTAACTGTGCTCAGGCCAAAGTGAAAAGTCTTATGAGAAGAAAACTTATTTTGTGTATATCCAAATACCTATATTTTTGTTACTACTTTAATTTTTATTAAATTTATTGTTGTGAAATTAGTTAATACAATTATATGGATTTCATCTGTATAATTCTGTATTCCCTAGACCTGTTTGCTAGAAAAAAGGAACTTATTTTTTATTTATTAAAGTATATTTTATAGATTATGCTGTTGTAGTTGTCCCAGATTTTTTCCCTTTGCCCCTCTCTGCCCAATATGCCCCTTTCCTCCAGCAATCCTTCCCCTTAGTTCATGTCCATGGGTCATGCATTTAAGTTCTTTGGCTTCACCCTTTCTTATACTATTCATAACATCTCCCTGTCTATTTTGTACTTACCAATTATGCTTCTTTTTCCCTTCAGTATTTCCCCCTTTCTCCCCCTTCACCCTAACAGCTGATAACCCTCCAAATGATCCCTATACCTATGATTCTCTTCTTATTTTGGTTGTTTGCTTAGTCTGTTTTTGTTTTTGTGTTTTAGATTCACTTGTTGGTAGTTGTGAGTTTGTTGTCATTTTAATGTTCATATTATTAAAAAAAAATAAGTCCCTTTAACATTTCGTATAATAAGGGCTTGGTCATTATGGACTCCTTTAGCTTTACTTTGGAAGCACTTTATCTGCCCTTCCATTCTAAATGATAGCTTTGCTGAATAGGAAAAGTTGGTCCTTGCTTTTTATCATTTTGAATACTTCTTTCCAGTCCATTCTAGCCTGCAAAGTTTCTTTTGAGAAATCAGCCGATAGTCTTATGGGAACTCCTTTGTAAGTAACTCTCTGCTTTTCCTCTTGCTGCTTTTAACATTCTTTTCTTATCTTTAATCTTTGGCATTTTAGTTATGGTGTATCTTGGTGTGGTCTCTGGGTTCAGCTTGTTCGGGACTTGCTGTGCTTCCTGGATTTGTATGTCTATTTCCTTCTCCAAAGTATGGAACTTATTTTAAAACATTCTTCCTGTTCATTCTGACACAGCTACATTCAGACTAAGTTTTTATGATGCTTTTGCCAGTAGAAGGCATTTTCAGGAGTGACCCTTTCCTACTTGCTCCATAGTGGTAGAGAGGCACCTCAAAGCCCACTAAGCGAGTCCTCTAGATATTCTACTCTGTGTTTTCTCCTTTATCCAGAGAGACACTGCATTGGGCCAACTTACAACTTCAGAAACTAGGTGCTGCTAATGTAGGACTTAATAAAGATCTTACCCTAAAATGACTGATTCAGTTACTTATAGGTAATTGAAATATTCCACAATTTTAACTACTTTAGACCAAAATACTCTGCAATTTCACTATTTCTAGCTCATCTTTCTAAGATGAAGCATTAAAAAGTTAGAATTCATATAGTATTTTAGAGTAATCCAGATATTGCTATTTATTTTTAAATTTTATTCTTGTTTGTTCTATTATAGTTGTCACAATTTTTTCCCTTTGTGCTCCTCTGTCCCACCCCATCTTCTGCTCCTATAGTCCAGATTTCTATTTCTACATTTATTCCCTCCCCCTCTTTAAAAAACTACTGTGATAGTGGAGCTCATCTAATAGTATCTGGTTAGGGGAACTAGTAGTCAGCAAATACAAGATCATACAATTCACTGTCACTTCTTCCCAAAGAATCTTTCAAAGAGCCCTACCTGCCCACTTTCAAGTATGGATGTCTTTGTTAATATAGCATGAAATAGAGCATATGTACACAAATACAGTATATCCAATTGTATGTGTGTATATATGTAATATACATATATATATACGTATATATATATGTACAATATAAAGATTTGCTATTCATTTATAGTCCTAGGATTATTGTTATGTATGCATCCTTTACTGTAGTATTTTAATCTCAGTTTCTCTGCCCTTACTGCCATTTTCATCAATTCTAAATTGCCATTGATGGTAAATACACACTTCTTATGGATCATCTAACATACAATAAGATTATTTGGTTAAGCTTTCATAATGCTTCCTCCTGATAAAAGAAGTTATAGCACCAATATTGAACATTAACTTTCTTTGCCTTTTTGCTCATGAATCCTCCCCAGGGGACAGTTGTTATGAATACTTTTTTCTCCAGGATTAATGAGAGTTATGTAGTAAGTTATCTGTATGTTCTTGCCAGTTCCCCATTATAGCCAGTGGCTTATGTTTTAAAAAGCTTTCTGAGGTTGGAAGTGGAGTCAGATGGCTTATATCAGAGTTTATTGTTTTCTGGCTGAAAATAATCAAATTAAAAGAGCAAACTTAAAAAAAACATTTTAGATAAAGAAATCAGGGACAAAGGAAAGAAGAGAAAGGCAAAAAGATGATAAGGTATATATAAAGAAGGGAAATAAATACCCAATAGTGAGCATTATAATAGTGTTACTTTTGAGACTAAACACTGGTGGTTGCTGATTTGTAGGGACTCCATTTATTTTTGTACATTAATTTTTGAACTTCCCACTTTACTGAATTATGTTAGCTCTATAATCATTTTCTGGTTATTTCTCTTGGATTTCCTTAGTATGCAGTTACTTTGCTATCTTAAACTGGGAACCTCCAAATGTGATCTTACAATTTTCTGGCTTAAAACTATTCATTTAGCTTATTATTGCCCTTAGGATAGAGTTCAGAAATTCTTAAGATGAACTAACAGGATCCTCTGTGTTGTGGTTTTTTCTCTTCAGACTTATCTTATACCACTCTCCCCTTGTGCTTCAGGCATGTTGGTTGCCTTTCCACTTCTTGGCTATTATATACATATATGTGTGTGTGTATATATATATATATATATATATATATATATATATATATATTCAAATCCTTTGTATGGACTACTGCTGACTCTGTCTAGAAGATTCTTTGTTGCCTTTTTCTTGCCACTAAATTCTGATCATCCTTTATGCTGTAGTTTTTTTTTTAAAGATTTTATTATTTTCAGAGAGAGGGGAAAAGAGAGAGGAAGAGAGGGAGAGAGACATCAGTATATGGTTGCCTTTCACCTGCCTCCAGGTACAAAGCTGGCTAGAGACCTGGCTTGCAACCCAGTTATGTACCCTGGCTGGGAATCGAACCAGTGATCTTTGGGTTCATAGGCCAGCGCCTTATCCACTGTGCCACCAGCCAGGGCTTATGCTCTAGTTTGAAAGCCTTCCCTAGTTCCCAGACTATTGGGAGATCATCCCTCTCCTCTGCACCCATACTGGCACCTTTCCCTTTATTTTTGCTTGCATGGCACTTACCCCATTTGAAATGGAGGTTATGAAGGAAGAATTTGAGGATGAAGGTTCAAAATAGCTGCTACAGCAATGGAGCAAAAGGGTTAACTGAAGAGAAGCAATAAAATTACTCATCATCATTGTGGGTCCACCTATACCAATACCCCAGTATATCAGAGTATATACTGGGGTGTATACCCAGTATTGGTATAGGGATTAGTTGGCATGGTTGGTTTATGGCATTTTCCTTAGCAGAGTTCCACCACCCAGGAGCAGAACTAGTAAAAAAAGGCAGCTGGATTGATCTAAGCCAGTAGTTTTCCACTGGTGGTGATTTTGTCCCCCCAGGGTACACATGGCAATGTCTAGAGGTATTTTTGACTGTCACAACTGCAGAGGCAGGGTTGAGAAACTGATCTAATCAATGAATGGAGGAAAAAAGAAAATGGGTTGTATTAGGATGTATGGGGTCAGAATATAAAAATCTCTTTCCTCCTGAGAAGATGGTATGTAAATGAGATCATGGGTTGGAATGCCACTGTTCCACACAAGGCCTCACACAACTTAGTTTCAACATTACAAACCACCAAGGGCTTAGTGATTTTATTCTCAGAATATCTATTGTCTAGTGTTATATGCAGGATCACAGAGAACAAAGAGAGTATGGAAACACCAATGAATCAGGGTAAATCCAATATGTAATGTGAGGGAAAAATTAAAATTGCAATGTAAGTTAATATATTTGTCTATTTACAAAAATTCATACAGCTAACACTTTCATTATTCTTTTTTGCATTTTAGATATAGGCCGTATGTATACTTTTGGAGATGGTCGATATGGAAAATTAGGACTTGGAATGGAGAATTTTACCAATCAGTTTGTTCCTACTTTGTGCCCTAATTTTTTGAGATTCAAAGTTTATTTGGTGAGGATATTACATTTCCCTGTTTATATTTTCATATTCCTTTATTTTAGTCTTTCAGTATTTTACAGAAAATAAGCAGTTTTATGTTTATATGAAAGAACATTATAGCTGTATCTAATAAATACACTTATTTTCCAAAAGTCAAATGTCAGACATAATGTCACTCTGACATTCTGTCCCTTTCCTAAATTTCCTTCTTTAACATCTTCCTTTGTGCCCTAATCTTGAGTCTTCTATTTTATGCTGATATGTCTATTGAAACCCAGAACTGTGCCATGTCTGAAAATGTTGTGACTCCTGTAGTACCCAGCAGAGTACCTTACTTACTGTAGTCATCTATAAATACTTGTTGAATTGGATATTACCGAGTCGCAGTACATCTATAAATACTTGTTGAATTGGATATTACCGAGTCTCAAATTTTGCACAAGAGAAAATCTGATAATCAGTGAAGAGGTTTTTATGTTTTTTGGGGGTTTTTTTGTAAGATTTTATTCACTATTTTTAGAGAGAAGGGTAGGGAGGGAGGAAGAAAGGGAGAGAAACATCCATGTGTGGTTGCCTTTCACCTGCCTCCAGCTGGGGACCTGGCAGGAGATCTGGCTTGCAAGCTGGTTATGTGCCCTGACTGGGAATCGAACCAGCAACCTTTGGGTTTGGAAGCTAGCGCCAATCCACCGAGCCACCAGCCAGGCCAATGAAGAGTTTTGAAATTATATTTTGTTGGCCAAATCTTATTTAGATAAGAAGGTATTGTTTCAAGTGTTATCCCCAGCAGGCATTTTGTATCTTGTTTCTAACACTTTTTTTCAGTTAAGAACTACAGATTTGAAAAATCTGTTTCTTTGGTGATGATACCACTTGAAATTTTTTCTCCAAATACTCAGTGCTTCATACTATAGAACGTTTCCATTCTTTGATTTGATACTTACTTAGTGAACCTGAGCTCTGAACAAGATACTGAATATAAGGAATACAAAGCATGTGGTGATGAACAAAATAATCAAATCCTCATTTATTGGTCTTATAATCTTATAGGGAAGATCATTTTTAAAAGTGCTGTACAGAAATATAAATTTTAACTTTGAAAATATTATAAAGCAAAGGTTCAGAATATGCTACCATGTACACTATAAAGTTGCTAAAAATCCGTGTACTGCAAATACCACACAATGGTTTTTTTTAAATTAAAAAAAATTTTTTTTAGAGAGAGGGAAAGGAAAGGAGACAAAGAGGGAGAGAAACATCAATGTATGGTTACCTTTCACCTACCACCAGCTACAGACCTGGCTGGAGACCTGGCTTGTAACCTGGTTATGTGCCCTTGCTGGGGAATCGAACCAGCGACCTTTGGGTTTGCAGGCAGTGCCTTATCCACAGTGCCACCAGCCAGGGTTCTTAAAATCTTTTGAATGTTGATTTTATTTTTCACTGTTCCATTATTTTGCTTGCTTGCATTTTGCTCTAAGGACTTTAATATTCATGTAAAGAAAAAGGCTTCGAGACATAATTAGCCGAAGAGACTGATTTATTATCAGATCACCTTTTTTCAAGTAGAATTTCTCTGAGTAATTTTTTCAAGTAATTAACATGTTGCTCTCAGATTAAAATAACATTTTCTAGATTGTAAGGAGGATTGTAACGTTACATCTAGTTTTTTTTTTAATCTACACTATATCAAATAATTTTTTCTCTATATTATCTAAAGCTGAAAGTAAAATTGTATGTTAAACTCGTTATAATTTTCAGTCACAGTGTTTAATGAAAAGAATAGGCAATTGACTCTTGAACAAAGCAGGGGTTAGGGATGCCAACCCTGAAAGTAGAAAAGCTACATAAAACTTCTGACTTCCTCAAAACTTAAGCACAGTCATCCCTTGGTATCCATAGGGGATTGGTTCCAGGTGCCAAACTCCACAACTGCACAAGTCCATTACATAGAATGGCATAGAACAATGCATGCAATCAGCCCTCTGCATCTTCAGATTCCCAGCTGTGGATTAGAAATACTGTTTTCGATCCATGGTTAGTTGAATCCACAGATATGAAACCCAGGAATATGGAAGGCTGACAATTTTTTTTTTTTTTTACTTTTGAATTTTTATTTATTTATTTTTTAAGATTTTATTTATTATTTCCCGAGAGAGGGGTGGGGACAGAGGCAGAGAGGGAGAGAGACATCAATGTGTGGTTGCCTTTCACCTGCCTCCAGCTACCCATCTGGCTGGAGACCTAGCTTGCAACCTGGTTATGTGCCCTGATGGGGGAATCAAACCAGTGACCTTTGAGTTTGCAGGCTGGCGCCTTATCTGTTGTGCCACCAGCCAGGGCTATTTATTTTTTTTAAATGAGCTTAGTTGGTTAGAGCGTTATTCTGATACACCAAGGTTGTGGATTTGATTCCTGGTTAGCGCACATACAAGAATCAACTAAAGAATGGGTAAATAGGTGAAACAACAAATTGATGTTTCTCTCTCTCTCAAAATCAGTAAATAATTTGCCCTGGCTAGTGTGGCTCGGTGGCTTGAGCACTGGCCTGTGAACCAAAGAGTCTCTGGTTCAGTTTCAAGTAAGGGCATATGCCTGGGTTGCAGGCCAGGCCCCCAGTTGGGAGCATGAGAGAGACAACCACACATGGATGTTTCTCTCCCTCTTAAAAAAAATAAATAAAGGTAAAAATTAACATATAAATGGGCCTGTGTAGTTCAAACTCATGTTGTTCAAAGTCAACTATATAATTTGTGTGTGTGTGTGTGTGTGTATGTATGTATGTATCTATAGATAGATAGTCATTCAGCATAGAAAGTTTGACACTAAGTGAATGTTTTGTGGCTGAAAACTGTTAAAAAATTATTTGTGTTTGAGGCCAGTATCAATTAATTCATTTGTGGATTTATACTGCAGGTTGCCTGTGGTGGATGTCACATGGTGGTTTTTGCCACTCCACGACATGTTACAGAAAAATTTGAATTTGAGGAAATGTCTGATCCTTGCACAGCTGTAGCAACTTCTCTGCCCGTCAGCAACATGACCTCAGGAAACGTACTGCATAGAACTTTATCAGCCCGTGTACGTCGAAGAGAACGGGTATAGTTGTGACCTATTCTGTATAGTAGCATTGTCCAGTACTGCAAAGAAAACTGGAAGAAAAAAATCTGTTTTTTTTCATCAAAGAAGGGTCTTGCTAGATACATTTACTAAGTAAAATTATTAGAGTTGGGGGCATACAGACTTAAAGAAAACTCAAAGTTAAGCTGTTAAACATACAAATTAGAAAATGCAAACTGTCATGGCCAACCTTGGCTTATAGACAGTGATACTTAGCACTATCTTATTACCTCAGATTAAATACTGAGTTGTTTTCTCAACTGTATGTGTATTGACTTTAGTTTGCTTTAATCTTTTAGCTGTACCTCATGAGTAGTGGAAAGTTACATATTGTAAACAATAAAACATGGAAAACAAAGAAGTAAGGCTTTCAGTTTGACAGGGGATATTTGTTCTCAATTAAATTTAGAATCTTGTTCTGCACTTTTAAATTATTTCAATGATACTGATATTTTTTTAAAAAATGAAATGCCAAATAATTTTTACAAAAGACATTCCTCTTTAAAAAAAATTAGTTCAAGATGTAAAACATGTTCCTTTTGAGGTAAAATGGTTAAGTTTGTCTTTTTATTATGAAAAACTAGCTGTAGAAAGATTAAGAAATAACTCATAACTATTTTGTAGTTGTTGGTTATGTCTCATGAGTAAGTTTTTGTTTCTCAAGGAAGGTGAAGAAAACACACACACACATTTTTCTCCACCATGTGAAAAACAGGCTTCCAAATTGACAGTTTAGAGCAATTTATTTAGAGACAGTAGTGACATTTTTTAGCTTTTGGGGATTATAAAAAGTGAATTGTATGGGACTTTGGCCAATGTTGAAGTCTCTCTCAAATATTTTTTAGTAACCACAGGGTTGTTGATGTGTATATTAAATATATAACATCACCTAACAGTTTAACCTTTTATTTTAAAGGAAAAATCTCCAGATTCTCTTCAAATGACACAAACACTACCTCCAATTGAGCCACCTGTTTGTTCTTCCCCGAGTTCAGTTCCTTTTTGTGCATCTACAACTAATCTGCTAGAGAAAATCATGACTGAAAAGGAGGGCCCCATGAAGCCCATGGAACCAGGTAATACTTGATATATACTCTGCCTGTTTTCAGAGAGGGAAATATACCTATTACTCCTTTCATTTTAATGTTAACTTAAGATGTTTTCTACAATTAAATTTCTTCCTAAAGACCAATATCTCTCATTTGAACTCAAGTCCAAGAATGCTCTTATAAAGAGAAAGCCTAGTTACTGACACTAAAAATTCCATATAATAGCAGCATGCCTTTATAGGGAAATGTTTGGCATCCATAGCGCCTTAACTTACATTATCTCCTTTAAACCCTGAAGCAACTCTGTGAATTAGGTAGGAGTTATAGTCTTTGTTTTTATAGATGAGAAAGGCAAGGCTTGAAGAGGTTGAGTGACTTGCCCAAGGTTACTCAGCTTATAAATGAAGTAAATAGGTTTGAATGTAGGTCTTCTGGACCTATGTGAAGTTCTGCATTTAGGCAGTACGCTCTAGTGGTTAAGAGCCTAGTGTATGGAGTTAAATTGATCTGGGACCAAATGACAGCTCTGACATTCATTGACTATGTGACTGACTTTGGGAAAGTTGCTCAATTTTTCTCAGCCTCAGTTTCCCTGTCTTTGAAATGAGTTTAATAATACCTACTTTAGAGAATGAATGTGACAGTTAAATAAGGCATATAATATACTTAGCATTGAGCCAAGCACCTCTAGAAACCACTTAGTAAATATAGTCATGGTTATTATTAATACCTCTACCTCACTATCTATTAGAAATTGTAGTCCTAGGTCTTTAGCTCTTACATACTTCTTTTAAATAATTTTGTTTACAGACATTTGCATATCTTAGGAGCATGTATGTATTACTTCAGGCATGTGCTTAGATGATAGGGGCAGGACAAGAAGCCAAGACCAAGAGATCAGAGTAAGCAGTAGGTTTGGAATTAAGAAAAAAATGGATATCTGGTATTTAGGACTGTGGCATAGAGAATTTTTAGTATATTAGGGATCAGGAACCTAGACAAAAAGTTGAAGTAATAAAAGATCAGGAACTTAGGCAAGAATTTTGGGCCACGGTAATGGGATACTGTCTACGACTAGGACCTTGATAATGAGCTATTTCCTGCATCTCTCCCAAAATTTTTGGTTGTTTCCTTTTGAAATACAAATCACTGGCACTCTTTAGCCCTTTACACAGGAAAAGTAGATTGTGACAACAGTGTGTACAAGGGAAAGAGAAGTTTATGATTTGGGGAAGTTATTTCCCTCTTTAAGATTTGATTGTAGAGGCAGGTGAAACGCAACCATACATTGATGTCTCTCTCCCTCTCTGTCTTTCTCCCTTCCCCTCTTTCTAAAAATAATGAAATAAAATCTTTAAAAAAAAAAAAAGATTTGATTGTGAAGATATACAGAATGTTATAGCTAGATCAAAAGGAAAAGCCATCCCTTATCTTTTTGTGACTGTTTGCTTAAACTGTCTTAATACAAAGTATTTTGAAAGTTGTATCCAACATGTTATGTGACTTTTTCTTAGTTATTTGAAGATTTCAGTGTTTAGCACAGAGGGTAGGTGAAAGGTGGTCAGGGAAGACCTTGTTGAGAAGGTGACAATTAAGCTAAAATGTAAATGGTAAGAAAGCCACACAGAGAGGATTTATGTACTTCAGACAAAGAAAAAATATGGAGAGATTTGGAGGCAGTTATAAGTAAGAAAAGGAAAGACAACCCTTTGGACTAGAAAGTTGAGGGAAAAGGCATGACAAGATGATGTTGGAGAAAGAGACAGTGACAATTACTCATGGTTTTATAGGCCATGATGAGCAAATTTTATGAGTGGCTTTTTGTTTTGTTTTGTTTCATTTTAAAGTTTTATTTATTATTTCCAGAGAGAGGGAGAGACATCAATGTTTGGTTGCCTTTCACCTACCCCCAGCTACAGATCTGGCTGGAGATCTGGCTTGTAACCTGGTTATGGGCCCTGGCTGGGAATTGAACCAGCGACCTTTGGATTTACAGGCCAGCACCTATCCACTATGCCACCAACCAGGGCTATATGAGTGTTTTTAAAAAATTCAATAAGGCCCTGTCTGGTGGCATAGTGGATAAGGTGCCGGCTTGCAAACCCAAAGGTCGCTGGTTCGATTCCCCAGCCAGTGCCCATAACCAGGTTGCAAGCCAGGTCTCCAGCCAGGTCCATGGCTGGAGGCAGGTGAAAGACAACCACACATTGATGTGTCTCTCCCTTCCTCTCTCTATGGAAATAATAAATAAAATTTTAAAAAATATAAAAATAAAAAATTCAACAGGAAGACATTAAAGGATTTTAAACAGTGGAGTGAGGTACTTCAATCCAACTTACATTTTAAGATGATCACTTGTCTTTATATGGATTGTAGGGAGGCCAGAATTGACATAGGAAGAATACTTAGGAGCTTTTTTGTAAGAGATAATGATGTATGGACCAAGGCTTTTACAGTGGAAATGGAGAGAAGCGGGCAGATTGAAAGTATATTTACAACCAACTGAACTTGCTAAACATGTTAATGTGTTACATATACGTAGATGTGAAGGAAAGGGATGAAGCAAGGATGATTCCTAGACAAGAAGATGGTTAACAAGTTTAAGGGGAAAATATTAAAATTGAGCTTGAGATACCTCTGAGATATCCAAGCAAAAATATGCAGGTGGTTGAAAATGCAAGCCTAAAGTTCAGAAGAGAGGTCCGGACTAGAGATACAAATTTGGAAACTATGAAAATGGATATGGTATTTAAAACTGATGAAAATTTGTGAAATCACCTATTAAAGAGTAGAATTGGAAGAGAAGAGAGCCCAGGATATAGCCCTGAGGACATCTAACATTTAAAGGAGAGGAGTGAGGGAGGGATACCTAGCAAAAATGCCTTCCTCAGCCTCCTCAGCCTTTCGGGTAGGAGGAGAGAAATTAGGAGAGAGTGGAGTCATGAATTCAAAGTACTTTGCAAACATCAAGGAAAAAGACCTCAAAGGAATAGCCCAGGCATTTGATATCATGGAGATTCCTGGTCGTCTTGATAAGAGTAGTTCCAGGGGAAGGTTAGGGCAGAATCCAGTGTTAAGAGTTGAGGTATGAGCCCTGGCTGGTGTGGCTCAGTGGATTGTTTGCCAGCCTGGAAACTGAAGAGTCACGGATTCAATTCCCAGTCAGGGCACGTGCCTGGGTTGTAGGCCAGGTCCCTGGTTGAGGGCATGCGAGAGGCAACTGATCAGTGTTTTTCTCACACATCAATGTTTCTCTCTCTCCCTTCCTTCCCAAGGTAAGATAAAATAAAAGCATTGAGGTATGAATGGGAGATGAAGAACTGAAATGTAGATAGGGTGTGAAGATAATTCTTTTCATATTTTGGTTATGAAGAGGAGCATAGGAATTGACTGGCAACTAGAGGGTGATGTGGGATCTATGGCAAATATTAGAGCATATTTGTATGCTAATGGACATAAGCTAGTGCTCCCAGAGAGGTTGGTAGCACATGAGAAAGCAGATAACCACAGGTACAGAGCTCTTGAGAAAGCAGGAGGGGCTCACATTCAGAGCAGTCTTTGGTAAGAGGAAAGACATTCTATATCTTAACAGGAAAATACAGGTAAATGCGTGCATTTGTTGATGAGAATATAAAGCAGATCAGCTATGATGGGTACTAATTTCTTCTTTTTTAAATTTTATTGTTGTTGTATTATATCCATCCCCTTTTTGCTCCCCTCTGTCCCCCTCCCCACCTACCCATTCAAGTCAATCCCACCTGTTGTCCATGTCCATGGTTCCTTTATACTCGGTTCTTGTCTAAGCTGCTCCCCTTCCTTGCCTCTGCCTCCCCCCTCCCCCCAACCCCTTTCCCCCTGACCACTGAAGGCCAATTCACTGTATTCATATATTTGGTTCTGTTTTGCTTGTTGCTAGTTTTGTTCATTATTGTCCTGTAATGGGTAAGATCATATGATATTTGTCCTTCACTGGCTTATTTCACTGAGCATAATACTCTCCAGTTCCATCCATGTTGTTGCAAAGGGTAGGAATTCCTTCTTTCTTTCTGCTATGTAGAATTCCATTGTGTAAATGTACCAAAGTTTTTTGATCCAATCATCCACTGATGGGCCCTTAGGCTGTTTTCAGCACTTGGCTATTGTAAATAGTGCTGCTATGAACATAGGTGTACATAGGTTCTTATGAATTGGTGTTTCAGGATTCTTTGGGTATAGTCCAAGTAGTGGAATTGCTGGATCAAAAGGCAGTTCCATTTTTAGTTTTTTAAGGAAACCCCATACTGTTTTCCACAGTGGCTGCACCAGCCTACATTCCCACCAACAGT
>PVIW01008823.1:0-12932 GCA_004026585.1 Noctilio leporinus
TTTTCATTTTGTTTCACTGCCTGGGATTTTTTTTTTTTTTTTTCTACTTTGACCTTCAACTCTATGATCTAATCATCTGCTTTCTCTAGCCTGCTTTTGATTCCTTCTATGGTGTTCTTCAATTCAGATATTATAGTCTTCATTTCCTCCTGGCTATTTTTGATGGTTTCTATGTCCTTTTTAACTCTGGCATAGTTCTCAGTAAGTTCCTTGTAGCTTCCCTGGAGCTCTTTGTAGTTCCCCTAGAGTTGTTTGTAGTTTTCTTTGAACTCAATGAGCTCATTGAGCTTCTGTATCATCATTATTTTGAATTCCATGTCTGATAGTGTGCTAGTCGCTGTTTAATTTGGCACTCTCACTGGGGATCCCTCCTTTCCTTTCACTGAAGGTTTATTTCTTTGTCTCTCCATTTTAGGTGACTCTTGTTTGTTTCTGCTTCTTGGATTGGTCTGCTTTGACTTACTGTCTTAGTGGTGTGAACTTCTGTGCTACAGAGGTTCATTTTTTATTTTACTTCTTGGATCTGTGTTTGGTAGCATCAGCTCATGTTCCAGTCTGGGCCTAGTCAGCCAGTTGGAGAATACCAGAGATCCACTGTCTTTCTCTTCTTTAGTTGTTAACCCAATCAGTCTGTGATGAGTGGTCAGTTTTGGGCACCTTGTGTTTGGGTAGGACAGATTGATTCAGTTGTTATCCAATCAATCTGTGATCTAAGGTCAGATTTAGGTACTGCTGGGTGGGGTGGATTAATTCCTATGGGTGGGGCTGTGGCTTCCCCTCAGGCTACTGCCCTTTGGAGAAGAGTGGTCTGCAGGCTGTCTGGGGGATGGGTCAGCACTGGACTTAACAGGCTGCTTCCTAAACTCTCCCCCTAAAGCCACTGGCCCAAGATTTCCCCAAGCTTTCCCCAAGCTTCTCCAGTCCATTCTGCCCTTTCTTTGCTGGAGACAGGGTAGATGGATGCCTCTATATTTTTGTGCATGGTCCCTTTAAGAACTCAGTCTCTCTGACAAGAGGGCTAAACCTGGCAGCTTTTTGCTTTTCACAGCTGGATGCTGTTTTACTCTCAGCTTTGTTGCTGTCAGCTGAAAAACCCAGTTGTGGGTTTAGAACCCACCATTCTCAGGCGGTACACCTGGGAGCTGAGATGTTTCTCTATCCCGTCAGCTGCCACTCGTGGGAGCCCCACAAACACTCTTGGGTCCCTGCACTTCTTGCTGGTCATATTGTGATGAATCAGTCTTTTCTGTTCTGTCCATGGTAATAAGGTTTCTCTCCAGTTGGTGTTCTGTTGGTTATTCTGGATGATTTCTCCCCAATTAAGTTGTAATTCCAGTTTGTGGTTGGGAGATTGGTGTAGCTCTTCTTACTCCTCTGCCATCTTGATTTTTCTTCAGCCTTTTCACCATCAGGATCTGTGGCTCTGTTTATGTGTGTCATAGTTTTAATCAGGAATGGGAGAGACCAGTTAATTCTAGTTCATTAGGAGTAAATTTCAGAAGCTTCCTCCTCCCTTCCTCATCCTTTTGCATGTTGGCACATGAACATCTTGAATGCTGTTATCTTATCCACATGAGATGAGCATCACCTGGCATGAAGTTGCATGCTGTGTAGATCAGTGTGGAAACTGGGAAGAGATACTCCCAGGTACCTGGATGGTGAAATTAAGCCCAAAACCAACACTTCCAGAACTCTTATACTTTAAGTTGTGATATTTCTTTTTGATCTGCAAGTTCAAGTCCCTTTTCTCAGCAATAACATAACATTTTCATCATCATTCATATAACTGAATTGAAAATTTACCCATAAAATGATATTTTACCATTTGGGAGAATGCAAGTGGACCTAGAGAGTACTAGGCTGAATTACATAAGTCACACAGAGTAAAACAAATACCACATAACCTCAAATACATGTAGCATCTAAAGTCAAATATAAGCCAGAAGAAAAGAAACAGACTGATAAAAACAGAACAGACTAGAGATGTGAAGGTAGGAAGGGAGGTTGGGAGCCTGGTTGAAAAAATAAAGGGATTGAGAAGAACAAGTTGGCAGTAACTGATTAAACACAGGATGTAAAGCACAGCACAGGGAATAAAGTAAATAACATTTTAAGAGTTTGTGTTGTACCAGCCAGACACTGGAAATATTGGACCATTGCATCACAAGTTATATAAATGTCTGACAACTTTACTATAGACTAGAAGCTCATATAAAGGAAACATAGTAGAATGGCAAGTAGAATTGGGGCAAAAAAAGAATTAGCTCAAGTAGTGGGAGGCTAATGTTATGGTGTGGAGCAGAGTGTGACAGGCAGGAGACATGGCTAAATTCCAGCACTGTGCTCACAGGATTTATTTTCATTCGGAAAATTATAAAGGTTATGTAAGTTTATTAGAAACTCCCATTGCAAACTTCACCTCATATTACTCACCTGTTGTTTATACCTTAGTAACTAACTGGGGGCTGTTAACCAGGTCTTACTTTAATAATATGCCTAGTTGAAGGGCCTTTTCTGCAGCCTTCCAGAGATTTTCAATTATGTGAGTGGTAAATGCTCCATGACCCCTTGGTATGTGTTTGTCCTCAGGCTGGACATCCACCCCCAGCTGTTGTGGGTCACTCAGACACTGTCGTATCATCTTGCTTGGTGTCGTGAGCATGATGCTAAGTCAATGACCATCACTAATGGGGGTCTTTCTCTTCAGGCTTGCGATTCATATGACTCTGGTGTTTGTTGTCCCACATGCACATGTCTGGCTGCTGGTGGCTCAGACACTGTGTTGTGCGGGGCTGGGCAGCATTTTGAGTCCAGCAGAGTCTCTGGTTAGATTCAACCAGTGTGGGTCAGTACATTTGATGATTCATTGCAATTATGCACAAAAGAGTCTGAAAACAAACAAAAAACTTCCATTTGTTGAGAAAAGAAGTTTGTCTTCCTTTACAACAGATTTTATAACTTAGGGAATTCATACATTAGCCCAGAATAATGAACCCAGACAGGTTCCCAGAAAGAAACTTTTACAGTAAAAGGAAACCAGATGGGAAACCAGTTGAAACGTCAAACTGCCCCTGCTCTTTGGATGGTACTTGTGTTCAGGGACTCTGAGCGCCCCCTGGTGGTCTCAGATCCTCCCGCAGGAGGGTTCGTGTCTGGGCTCAGGCTGACTTCCCCTCACTGTGTCTCGCACAGTAATACACGGCTGTGTCCTCTACTCTCAGGCTGCTCAGTGTTAAATAAACTTCGCTCTTGGAGGTTTCCCTGGTGATGCTGAGTCGGGATTTCAGCGTTGGGTTATAGTTTGTGCCTCCACCACTCCATATAGCACCGACCCACTCCAGCCCCTTCCCTGGAGCCTGGCGGGTCCAGTGCACATCATAGCTCGTTAAAGAGAATCCAGAGACTGTACAGGTGAGAGAGAGGGCCTGCGAGGGCCTCACCAGTCCTGGGCCCGCCTCCTGCAGCTGCACCTGAGATAGGACATCTGGAAACAAAGAACATCAGTTCCTGTCAGGCACAGGCTGTCACCACCATCCCATAGACCCATGTCTGACATCTGAGACTCTCACCCTGGGGAGTTGTCACCAGGCACAGGAGGAGACCCAGCAGTCTCATCTTTCAGAGCTCTGCCTTCCCCAGTGAACTTAACCCCGTGTGAGGAGAGAGCTATGAGCCCCCACAGCCTAGGGGAGGATTTACCCTGTAGCTAGAAGAGAAATTTGCATGTGAAGAAGCCTTTCCCATTTAAGAGGAGAGGTATTTAGATCAGGTGCTCTGGTCATTTTGGGACCACTGAGGGAAACATCTCTGCTCTTGAACTCACAATGTGTATTACAGATATGGGATCACCTGATTTATGAGATACATGGCAATTAGACCAAAGTGTGGTCTTACATTTCTGAACATATGAAGAAATGATAGACTAAAGTACTAGGTGACAACTTTGAAATTCTCATGTAAATTTCACACAGATTAAAAAGAATTATTAACATTCAGGAGAGTTTCTAAATCCAAACAATCCAACATGTTTACATTTTCCAAATTTTCATATCCCTGTTTAAATACAAATAATGTGTACATCCATATATTAAATAGAAATAAGGTAGAAATATTTTAAATACCATAGCTCATTTATGACATTCTTTAAATCTGTGAAACTGCCACCTAAGCACAGGCCATTGGGACATTCTTGATTCTGAATGTTGGACATTTTGTGATTCTGTCTATAGTTCCTTATGCAAACTCTTCCCTCATGCAAGCACAGGACACATTGCAGAATCTCAAAACTAATCACATTAGAAACCATCTTTTTTTTACATGCAGAAAAGCCTATAAATGAAAATAGTGGTTATGAATACAACACAAAATTCTTTATATGTTGAAATAATTTTAACAGGGGATTTACTGTATTCTCAGCCTAGTATTGTCAATGACAATTGGCCCCTGAGTGAGGAAAATGAGGAGAATTCCTAACAAGGATTTGCTCATAGGAAAGGAAACTTCGACCCTGACAGAAAACCCTCACTCCCAGCCTCCCTGGGCCCTGTTTCTCATCATGTTCACTGTGTTCAGAGGCCTATGGATTCCCCACACAATACATAGTCTTCTTAATGTATAATGCATTAATTCTTCCAATAGACATATAAGTTGGGAATATTTTTCTGTCTGGGCTTGTCATTTAACTTCCTCAATGGAAATTTTGGTGTTTGGGTAGGACAATTTAAAAAAAAAATTTAATAGGAAACAAATCATCATTATTTTATTAAATGGGTCCTTTATTGGGTGCTTATGCAAAGTCTCCTCAGAAATGGGTTGACCTCTATTGTCCATGTTTATTGATTACAGCAGCCATAGGAAGTAGAACAGACTCTGGTTCCAGGAGTGCATTGTGGATAATTACCCACAAATCTGGAATTGGGTTAGCACTGGGTAGGGGTAGGAGATGCTGGACTTCTTTGACTCACATGACAGAAATCTGTCTGATTTTCATAGAGTGCTACAAAAAATGTGTATGCAAAGGTTTTTCCATTGAAGATAAGCTGGGATGTACAGAGCATAATATAGACAGATCACATAACCTTAAATACATAGATATTGATGGGCAGAAGTTGGCTAGAAATGGAAATGTTTAAGGTTCTTCAGTTAGATTTCATGAGAAATAAGGAACATGTCATTGCAAATGAGTGGAAAGGGTTTCCTTGTTTCCCACATTCACATTTTCATACTGTCTCTGTTACATAAGGTAACATGGTCTTGGGTCCAGAGGAAAAATAGGGAACTTTGAGGTCAGTGCTCATCAGCTCACACAAAGACTAACCAAAGTTGCCTAATTAAGGGGGAACCCATTTATAAACTCTCTCAACTCTAACAGGAACGAGAGGACACCACTGACTAGGGATCCATGGTGAGGGTGTCACTGTATAAGCAATCAAAGTTAAATTGCACCAATGCTACTGACTCAGTATATCATCATCATCATCATCATCATCATCATATTTGCTAACACATAATTCTTATTTTCTATAGACTTGGTCATTGCCCCCACTTAATTATCTTTATTTTTGTGTACATTTTAATGGCTTGTCAGTGGAATAGGTAGGCATAGTCTATTTTATGTTACAGTGACTGCTGAGAACTGATGGCTTCTTCCATCCTCTTCTCCATCTCCATCACATTGAAAATCTAATCAGAAAGGCTGTATCTGCTCTTTGAATGCCACTGGGAGTTTTAAATCACACAAGCCCCTGTGAGTAACAGGCCCCTTCCACCACCTAGAGAAATTAAGAGCCCTGGGTCATGCTCATTTCATACTAAAGGGCCTTTTCTATTCTTCCTGGACTTTTCAACTATATGCATGATAACCATTCATATTCCCTTGAGGTACATGTCACCAGAATGCACATTACACCAGGCAGTCCTGGGTTCCTCTTCCTCTATGTAGTGGCACCAACACTTGGTGCTGTGAGAATGATGCCATATGTATGACTGTCACCACCAAGACTCTTACTTCTCTGGCTTTGAGTTTTCATGCCTAAGTGTCAGCTTCACAGTATGCTATCCAGCATGCATGTGTCCTGTTAGTGGCCAGTTTGGACACTGAGCAGTGTGGGACTAGAATGCACTGTTATGTACACCAGAGCCTCTACTGGATTCAGCTGATGTGGGCCAGAAAGCTTGATGTTTCATTGGAAAATGATACAACAGTGTCTGAAAAGGTTTCTGCTTGTTGTCCAGGTGAGAATGTTATCTTTCTTCACAACATACTTTTCTGTCTCAGAGACTTCAGAGATGAGTGCAGATTCAGTAATCCACAAAGGCTTCTTGAAGGAAGATGTAACAGAAAGAAGAACCCACCCTGGAAATCAGACCACACCTCCCACTGCACCTGCCCCTGGGTAGTCCTTGTAGTGAGATGCCTTGAGCGCCCCTTGGTGGTTGAGGCTCCTCCTGCAGGGAGATTTCTGTCTGGGCTCAGGCTGATTTCCCCTCACTGTGTCTTTCGCACAGTAAGGCACAGCTATGTCCTCTGCTCTCAGGCTGTTTATTTGCAGGTACAGTGTGTTCCTGGCATTGTCTCTGGAGATGGTGAATCAGCCCTTCACAGAGTTGGCATAGTGGGTGGTACTCCCAGTAGGACCACTACTGTATGAGACCCACTCCAGCTGCTTTCCTGGAGCCTGGTGAACTTAGTTCATTTCATTGCTACTGAAAGTGAATCCAGAAGCCAAGCAGGAGAGTTTCAGTGACTTTTGAGGCTTCACTAAGCTTCCTCTACCCTCTACCAGCTGCACCTCACACAAGGCACCTGCAAATACAGAGATGTCAGAAAACTGTCACCTGCCTACTCTTTTTCTCAGTCAAACCCACTCACATATTCAGTGTATCTTATTCTTCATACATTACCTCTTAAAATAGCAACAAAGAAAACCCAGCTGAGCCCAACTCCATGGTGAGTAGTCTGTGTACTTTTGTAACAAGGCCCTGGGAATCCTGAGCTGTGCTCCTGTCCCAGAGCTGCAGAGTCAGGGCTGAACTGTCTTTCATGAGCTGACAAGCCATGTATGCCTGTCCTCACCTACTATATAGGTTGTTCTAGGGTTGGATAGTGGCATGATTCCAGAGTGAGACTGGTTCAAGGGCACATCTTTCCAGCTTTGGACAGTTTGGTTAAGTTGGTTGTGTTGGTGTGCCAATTCTGGGCACACATGTTCCTGGTTCATGTGTGTATGGGAGGCAACCATTGAATATATATATATATATATATATATTCCCCCTAAACAAATACAATGTCCTCTGGTGATGACCAAAATAATAATATAAAAAATGAAATAATTACTTTTTACATTTGATCCTGATTGATCCTTCCCCATTGACCCATCTGCTTCAGGAGATGGATGCATGATTTAGAGAGTAAATTGTTAAATGAAGAGGGATTTAAAAATAAATATGCCTTTAATGTCACTAGTAAGAGACACACCAAGAGAATACATGAATAGAGCAAGAATTAAAAGAGCAAGACATACATGTACTGAAAGATGGAAGTTCTATCTGAGACATTTTACACTACGAGAAAACAGAATATAACCTAAGAACAGAGAGTGACTCTTCAGCACATGGATCCAGTGTTGGAGGAGGTGAAGCATCTATGTGGATCATTGAGAGACAGAAGTGTAAACTCAACAAAGAGGCAGACAGTACTCCTGGGTCATGTACCTTCAGTGGAGTTTTGTGCTGAATGTGCAGCAGCCTCACTGCTTCATGTTTGTTTCTATTCTCTAGACTCTGTGGTAAAATGAGATTCAGACATTTAGGATGTGGAAGAAACTCAGTGATAACTCCATTGCTTAGGCTAAGGTAGAGGTACATATTGGTGAGTCATAATATTAACATGATATAAATTTGATCATGGAAAATCTTGATGCCAATCACTAATATGAAATAACAAATATATCCTCATTTTTAAAAATTATATTTTCTTCCTACTGTTCTGATGGAATGTTTTGTTCTTCCTTGTTTCCAAATAATTGATTTATCTCTATTTTGCTTAGCTCTTTTTTTCTGGGGATTTGCTCTGTTGTTTTATTTAGGCCAGAATTCTTTGTCTCTTCAATTCAACAGTCTCCCTGTGTTTGTTTCTATGTGTTAGTTGGAGTTACCTTGACTCCATGTCTTAAAAATCATGCCTGTAAATTATATGGAGTAGAACATTTGATTGGGGTGGGGAATATGCACTCACCAATTTGTGACTCTGCAGGGTAGAGAGCTTACAGAGGAGACAATGCTTCTGCGTGGCTTCTTCCTTTTTTCCTGTCTCATATATGACTGGTACTCTTTCAGCAGTTTCTCTGATGGTGAATCCAAGAGTGGGTGGTCTTGCATATGTTTTAAGTGTGTGGATCCTTTAAACAAACTCTTCAGTAAATCAGGCAATTTCTTCCACTGCCACAACACACACTGGGTTTTGACAGCCAAAAATTATGGGAATTTATATTTCAGGTGTTGGCACCCTGGGCTGTGTGGTCAGGCCTGTGGCTGGATTGCTCAATCCTGGGAGATTTCTCCTGATTTTTATTCCCCACTCATGAGTGTGGGGCTGCCCCTTCTGCCACTCCCACCTCCGCCTGTCTGCACCACACCACATCTTCGAACCTCTCCACCCATCTCCATGACTCTGCCCCTCCAACCCATCTGAATAAATGTGGCTTCTTTAAAACCTTTGTTGTCAGGATTTCATTCAACTAAATTTCATGGCATTTCTAGTTGTTACTTGTTTTGAGATACAGTTATCATTCTCTCTGTGGTTGCCTGGGGAAACAAAGTGGATGGAGGTGATACACCTCCATCTCAAAATGATAAGAATATATTTAGAAATCTCTGAGGCAATTTTGAATGTACCAACATCTTAACCATAGGCCTGTGAGGACAAGAGAAAGAGCAAAAAAACTGAAAATTCATCTGCAAAAACTATGGCAAATTTAGCAAAATGAATTTGGCAAAAGGAAATAGACACACAAGTCCTTGAAGCACAGAGGGTCCCAAACAAGCTAGACCCAAAGAGGACAACACCAACACACATAATCCTTAAAATGCTAAAGGATAAAAATAAAGAGAGAATCTCTAAAGCAGCAAGAGAAAAGAAGAAAATTACCTACAAAGGGCTTCCCATAAGACTGTGAGCTGATTTCTCCAAAGAAATGCTGCAGTCAAGAAGAGACTGGCAAGAAGTATTTGAAGTGAAGAAAGGAAAGGACCTACAACCAAGATTATTCTATTTAGCAAAGCTATCAGGATGCGATGACAGATAAAGGGCTTTCCAGACAAGGTAGTTAAAGAGTTCCTCATCACCAAGCCATTATTATGTAAAATATTATTTATTAAAGTGTTTTATTATGTTATTAAAGTATTTAAAGACATTTTAGTCATTATATGTAGAGAGAAAAGGGCAGGGAGGGAGAGAGAAAAGGAGAGAAACATCAACGTATGGTTGCCATTCACCTGCCTTCAGCTTGGGACCTGGCTGGAGACCTAGCTTGTAATCTGGTTATGTGTCTTGATTGGGAACCAAACCAGTGACCCTTGGGTTCACAAGCTGGTGCCAATCCACTGAGCCACACCATCTAGGGCTATATAAAATATGAAAGGGGCACATTTAAGATAAAGAACTCAAAACTATTGAGAAATGAATGTTAAAAAACAAAAACAAACAAATAAAACTAACCAAGCAGCTAGACCAAGAACAGCATAATAGATGTGGAGATAATTGTGAAGGTTATCTGCTGGGAGGATGAAGGAGGAAAATGGTGGGAAATGGCAGGAATCAAGAAACTTGACTAGTAGGTACAAAATAGGAAGGAGGAAGTTAAGAGCAGTAAAGTAAATGCAGAAGCCAAAGAACCTAAATGTGTGACTCATGAACATGAAATAAAGGGTCAAGTATTCCTGGACAGAAAGGAGGTTCTAAGCAGAGAGAGCCAAAGGGGGAAATTTGGGATAACTGAGGTAACATAATCAATAAAATATACCTAAAATAAAACAACTCTGATTACTTGTTAGAAACTAATAAAAAAAGGTAGGCAACTTTCAAGATCACAAAGGTAAGTGAAGGTGAGTGATGGAAACTAAAAGAAAGAGGAAAATGGAAAAGATGACAGCACCAACTCAAAAATGAAGAAAACTATCAACAGGCTCATAGCAGGACCCTAGTCATCAGGATCTCCCGACAAAAGGCCCAGTAGGAAATCACCTTCCCCTGTCAGGATAGATATTGTAAAAGGACAGAAAGCCGAAATGAAACAGACCAAATGCTGGTGAGCATGTGGGGGAAAGGGAGCCCTCACTAGCTCTGAATGGTAAAGTAATACAGATGAACTTATAATTTCTGTTCTGTTTTCTTACTTTTAACATTTTATAAGTCGGGAGGGATAGAAGTCAGACACCTGGTAATTGTGGGACCTCTGTGAGGACACCTCTTCTTCTGTTTAACTCACTCACCATGTGAACCAGAGACAGTGGATTGTCTGCTTCATGAGACTTTAAATGTACCAACATCTTAATAATGGAAATAGATCTAAGGACAGCTTCATGTTTCTCACCATAAGAATAAATGATAGACTAGGTGAGTTAGTGCCACTTTTACATTCTCATTCATCTTTCAGACAGATGCAAAAAGCACTAGCATTTAGTCAGTTTCTGTAACCCAACATCTAAAGATGTTTAGGATTACCATACTTTTATCATTGCTATTTGATATGGAAATAATGTTGAATTTGGTATAAAATTTCCAAAAATAAAGCAATCCAGTTTCAGTATCATCTTTTCTTTATTTCAGGCATTTTTATCTGAGTAACGTCTCCTCAAGTTGAGGCTGAAGAAAGTCACAATTATTTTTATTTTTGAAAGATTTTGTTTGTGGCTATAGCTCCCAATTCAAACTCTTCCCATACCCCCACCCATTGCCTGTTGCAGAGTCCCTCAACTAATTATGTATGTGCACCCCCTGATAATTCTTCATATGATAAAATGATTATAGCAGTGATTTAATTTATGTGTTTTCTATTTAGAGCTGTCAGTGATGTTAGGACTCAGAGGTAAGAAAATGAAGAGAATTCCTAGCACCGATTTGCTCACAGGAAAGGGAGTTTCTACTCTGACAGGCGACCCTCACTTCCAGCCTCCCTGTGCCCCATTTCTGGGAATGGTCAGTGTGGTCAGAGGCTGCTGGGCTCTCCCACACAACAAATAATGTTCTTATTATAAAACAAACATTTTTTTCCATCAGACATGTGATCTGGAAATATATTCTTCCAATTGTCTGTTTGCCTTTTCATTCACATTTTGGGTTTAAATGATTTTATTTAAAAATTTGGGAACCCAGAAAGAAGTACAGAGCATGATAGAGACAGAGTCTCTCATTTTAGAAATAGCCTAAGTATTTATAAATAGGAGTGTGTTAGAAATAGATGTGTTTAATATTAAGCAAGTAGAGATAAATAAAAATTAAGGAATATATCATTGAACATGTGTTTAAAGGAGAATCATGACCCACATTCACATTTTCACAATGTTCCTGATATAGTTGGTTACAATATCACAGATCTTGGGGACCAGGAGTTGGGCATGTTTGAGATCATTACTCATCTGGTTCCACCATGACTCACCCAAGCTACGTAATTCTCTGCAGCTACATTAATGAAATCTCTCAATGATGACAGGGAAGAGAGGACAGCCTTGACTGGAGGAGCCCTGGAGAAGGTGTGTCTGTGTGAGCCGCAATTGTGTTACAGGACCCAGAGCCCTGTTTCAGTCCAATATCAGCACCAGCATCATCCCCTTCATCATCATGACTGGCTTAATTATAGCTGTTCTTAATTTCTATAGACATGCTTCTTCTTCTTCTTCTTTTTTTTTTTTAACTTTATTGTTGTTGTATTACATTCATCCCCTTCTTGCTCCCCTCGGTCCCCCTCCCCACCCACTGATTCCCCTCAAAGTCAATCCCACCTGTTGGCCATGTCCATGGTTCCTTTATACTAGGTTCTTGTCTAAGCTGCTCCCCTTCCTTGCCTCTACCTGCCCCCATCCCTGTTCCCCCTGACCACTGAAGGCCTATTCCTTGTATTCATATACTTGGTTCTGTTTTGCTTGTTGTTAGTTTTGCTCATTATTGTCCCGTAAGAGGTGAGATCATATGATATTTGTCCTTCACTGACTGGCTTATTTCACTAAGCATAATACTCTCCAGTTCCATCCATGTTGTTGCAAAGGGTACAAGTTCCTTCTTTCCTTCTGCTATATAGAATTTCATTGTGTAAATGTACCAAAGTTTTTTGATCCAATCCTCCACTGATGGGCACTTAGGCTGTTTCCAGCACTTGGCTATTGTAAATAGTGCAGCTATGAACATAAGTGTGCATAGGTTCTTATGAATTGGTGTTTCAGCATTCTTTGGGTATAGTCCAAGTAGTGGAATTGCTGGATCAAAAGGCAGTTCCATTTTTAGTTTTTTAAGGAAACCCCATAATGTTTTCCACAGTGGCTGCACCAGCCTGCATTCCCACCAACAGTGTATGAGGGTTCCCTTTGCCCCGCATCCTCGCCAACACTTGCTGTTTGTTGATTTGCTGATGATTGCCATTGTGACAGATGTGAGATGGTATCTTAAAGTAGTTTTAATTTGCAACTCTCTGATGACTAGCGATGTTGAGCATTCTTTCATATGTCTCTGGGCCCGTTGTATATCTTCCTCAGTGAGTTGTCTGTTCAGGTCCTTTGCCCATTTTTTAATTGGGCTGTCCGTCTCCCTGGTGTTGAGTCACATTAGTTCTTTATATATTTTGGAGATCAGACCGTTGTCTGAGGTATCATTGGTAATTATGTTTTCCCATACAGTTGGTTCCCTTTGAATTTTGCTGATATTTTCTTTAGCTGAACAC